>ML409979.1:26595-56602 GCA_005239525.1 Nicotiana knightiana | reverse complement strand
TTAAAGCACATAAAATGTGAGGTATATAATGCTTAAAATCACGAATTCTAGCCACACATCAGTTGGGGTGACAGAAGATCACCCGCGGCTATGTGTTGGAAGTATATCATCAATGATTGGATGAGTTCAAGGTGAATCTTAGCACGTTCGAGGACGAACGTTTGTTTAAGAGGGGGAGATTGTGATGACCCAAAAGGTCATCCCGTATATTTCTAGCTAATTATGTGTTCCGAGGTCGTGAAAACCTCCTTCTATCTCACCTCGACTTGCATGCTCAGTCTGGGAGTGTAGCCGGGAAGTCTTTATATGAAAACTGATAAAAATGATAATATTATATTAGAAATTTAAATAAATTTGACTTTGGTCAATGTTTTTGGTAAACGAACCCGGACCCGTGATTTGACGGTCCCGGAGGGTCCGTAGAAAAATATGGGACTTGGGCGTATGACCGGAATCGAATAGTATTTGTGGTATCAGACCTGTATCTTGGTTCTGGAGCCCGGCACAGGTTCGATATAGTATTTTTGTCATATCTGTAAAGTTTGGCAAGAAACGGACTTCATTAGATGTGATTCAGACCTTAATTGCAAAATTTGATGTTTAAAGAAGTTTTGAGAAATTTCATTGATTTTTGGTTTAATTCATCATTTTAGTGTTGTTTTATGTCGTTTGAAACCTCGAGCGAGTCCGTGTTAGGTTATATGACTTGTTTGTGTGATTAGACGGGGTCCCGGGGGCCTCGGGTGTGTTTTGGATGGGCTACGGGTCATTTTCTTCCAACTTTGAACTGCTGTCTTCTGGTGTCTGAAGTCCTTCATCGCGATCGCAGTGCTTCCTTCGCGATCGCGATGTGTCTTTGCTGGTCGCCCAAAATTTCCTCTTCACGATCGTGTAAAGGCCTTCGCAATCGCGTAGCTCCACCTTTTTTCCCTTCCGCATTCACGTGAGCATATTCGCGATCGCGTAGTACAATCCAGGAAGCCTTCCTTTTTCCTCTTCGCATTCGCATAACTACATTCGTGATCGTAGAAGATAACCTACTCCTTATACGCGATCACATAAGTTATTCCGGGATCGCGTAGAACATTTTAAGCCAATAACCATTTCCTTCTATGCGATCGCATCTCGTTTTCCGCGATTGCGATGAATAAAGCACCTGTGCAGAATATAAGTTTACAAAAAATCAGGGTTTCACCATTTTTGACATATTTTGACTTCTAGAACTCGGTTTTGGGCAATTCTTTGAGGATTTTTCACACAAATTGAATGGGGAAGTGTTCTTCCACTAGAACTAATTATATTTCATGAATTAGTTCTTGTTTCCATCATTTAAATTGTGTTTTGGGTTGAGAAAGTTGTGGGTTTTGAAAGAAAACTTCAAAAATGTAAAATTATGATTTGAAAGACCAAATGTTATCGGAATTGGATAAATTTAGCATGGGTGAAATCGTATCGGAATGGGTAATCGGAATTTATAAAATTTGTCGGGTTCCGAGGTGCGGGCCCGGGGGTCGACTTTTGGGTCGATTTTTATAATTTTGTAAAGATTGAAACTTTATTATTCGGAATAGTTCCTTATACATTTTATGTGTATTTTGAAGTTGTTTTAGTTGATTTTGAGCCGTCCATAGGTATTTTCTCCCGAGAAGTCTATTTTTGAGTACCAGGTTGTCGTCTTTGAGGTAAGTATCTTGCTTAACCTTGTGTGGAGGAACTACCCCTTAGGATTAAGTCTTCCTTGTTGATTGTAGTCCGAGTATGCGAGGTGACGAGTGTATAATGGAGACTGAGATGCTCAGTAAAAACCTCACACGGCACGCCATAAAGATAGTGCCTCCAAATTTCAATGCATGATCAATGGCTGCCAACTCTAAGCCATGAACATGATAATTCTTCTCATGGACTTTCAGCTGCCGAGACGCATATGCAATCCCCTACCATCCTGCATCAACACTGCTCCAGTCCAACTCGGGAAGCATCACAATACACCATGAAAGGACCCGAACCTGATGGTAACACCAACACCAATGCTGAAGTCTAGGCTGTCTTGAGATTCTGAAAGCTCGCCTCACACTCATCTGACCATTTGAATGGGGCACCTTTCTGGGTCAATTTAGTCATTAGGGCTGCTATGGACGAGAACCCCTCCACAAAACGACGGTAATAACCTGCCAAACCCAAGAAGCTCCTAATTTTCGTGGCTGTAGTGGGTCCATGCCAGTTCTTGACTGCCTCTACTTCCTTAATAGTTATTCATAGCCAATTACATAATTATCAAATAGCTTCACGTCAACAAGGAAAATCTCCTTTCAAACCTTCACAATACCGATAACAAGATACGATTCTTGAAGACCTAGTGATTATATACCCGAATTAACGTGTCTCATTTTAACGCCACATGGGCGGGCACCTACCTTGTAGGTTAAAGCTCAATAATTTATAGCACAAATTTGGCAAATTATGCACAGATAGTTAATTAATTAATTAATTTTTTTTTATTTTTTATTATTATTATTATTATTATTATTATTATTATTATAATTTTTTTTGAATAAACCTAACAAGCATGACTCCCTACCAGTACTATAGTACAAATTTCAAATTTCACAAGGTAGAATTTAAACACAAGAATTTTTATCATAAGGACCTCGTCCTTACATAACTTCCACCGCGGTTCGTAGCCCGATTTAAATATACCAAATCATATTAAAACGCGAGGATTTCGTCCTCAATTCTGAATCACAAGTAATATGCATATCGTGCCACTCGAAACCTTCCTTTTTTCCTTCTTTTAAATATTTTCTGTTAAACAAAACTATGACACGTAATGATAGACGCAACTATCTCCATAGAACTTCTCAATACAAGTATTCACCTAAGTAGATTTTTGAGTTACGAAGCTCACCCGAGAGTAGAGCATATTAGAAGAATTTTATTGGTTACGCACAACCGTATTAAGTTAAGAAAATTATCACTTTATACTAATTAGAGATTGTTCTTGTAATGACACCATTTAATGCAACGACCTTAGCCATACCATAGAAAATATATCAACAGGCTGGGTCTCCATCTCTAGGAGTTTGACCTCCACCTTCGACATGTAAGTTGAGTTATAACTGAAATGGGACACGTAGTCTGAGTGCTTTGATGAAATATGACTCTCCCAAGTCTAGGACAATTTTTACCACTATCCGAAATAAAGTATCGACTTGCTCTGAGTCGCACAAAACTTTACAATCATAATCGAATCCTTTAATGAGTCTGTGGACTTGCTCTCTGGCTAGATGAACCGAAGTAGGAGTGTGACGGGCTGACTTATCGAACCTGATGGCATATTCTGGCATCGTCATATAACTTGACGCAACCGTTCAAACCTTATGCTCCACGCATTATGGAGAGTCTGATAAACAAATCTTTCAAAAGCATTTATGAGAACTGATTCAAGCAATTTATGCTGCATTGGCTGGTCATCCCCTCGTAGGCTTGTCACAAACACCGACGGCCAATTTCTTCTTTTACTATGATAACTCAACACTTCTGAGATACCCCATTTATTCATATAGTCTTCGTTATTCTTTGGGGTAACTCTTATCCCTATTGATGCACAATGATCCCAAAGATAGAGCTTTATACAGATAATTCTTGGCATGAACCATATCGTCTAGAAGCTTGTTAACCACTGTACACCCTCTGGAGCACCCAAAATCCGCAATCGTGACTTCCACGCTGAGTAAGCCTTCATAAGTCCAGCTTTATCTCTTGCAAAAATCTCAGGCCTTATACCTTCCAAGCCCAAACCGATATAACACATGACCCCGCAATCTACTCCTTGACAATGGATTTCCCTACTTGGCACGAAACCATAGGTCACAATGTCTGATAATTCAGAATGTTAAACTTCACAGCTCATATAAATCAACCCCGTTGCTTTCAACTATTCCCTTGTTTTGCAATACTGGAGTATCTATGAATCCTTCTGGAATCTGTATTAGTCCCACATGTACCGACTGAGCTAGAACCTCTGCGTCTAGATCCATTTGAGACTGTAGAATAGGTGCTGATGTTCGAGCTTTAGAATGATCTCTGCTTCCGTCTCTTCCCCTAATCGTAGCTGTCATTGGGGCTTCATCTCTTGTCCGGTTGTAGACGCTTTTTGTGTTGTCGAGATTTGTGAGAGGACAAGAATAGACAAGTTCAATCATCAATGGTAGAATAAATTCGCACGATAGAGTAGAATAAAATGGAGTTGTTTCCCAACTCAATAGCCTCCGAAATATAAGTACAAGCGTCTCCGTACCGATCCTTCAGACTCTACTAAGCTTGTTCGTGAATTGTGAGACCTAAGCAACCTAGTGCTCTGATACCAACTTATCACGATCCAAATTCCCAACCATAGGGATCGTGATGACGCCTAACACCATACTAGATAGGCAAGCCAATGTTAGAATTCAATTAACTAATTTTCTTTGATTATTTACTTAAGCATAAATAAATGAATTTAAAGTAAAATTAATTCAAATGATTTGCTTCGAAATACTCCAAATATAAAATAATAAGAAATTAAATAAAACGGACAACGAACTAGGTATATAAATAACTGTAAGACTACCTTAGGGTCTGGTGTCACAATTCACGAACTACTAAAGAATACTACAAATACTGGGCTGAAAAAATAATGTAACTGTTCTGAATAAAATAAAACAGCGTTTATGAAAATAGGAGAAAACTCTCGGGATCTGCGAACGCTGGAAGATATACCTCGTGTCTCCGAATAAATGAATAGCCGCTCCAAATATCTCTACGGTTGGTCGGTACCTGGATCTGCACAAAAGAGTGCAGAGTGTAGTATCAGTACAACCGACCCCATGTACTGAGTAAGTGCCGATACTAACCTCGACGAAGTAGTGACGAGGCTACGGCGGGACATTAACAACATATAACGTGTGACCATAATATATACAATAACGAAATAAAACAATTCTACACGAACAAGAAAAATATAACTGAGACAATAAATATAAAGCAAGAAGGAATTCTAAACAATTGATTAAGTACTGCAACATAAATAAAATAACTCAGCAGCCTTTTCCAGGCCTCAGCTATAACCAACTCTCAAATAATTTTTAAGTTTTCAAACTTTAACTTTAAATAAAAATAGTGCAAAAAATATGAAAAGTAGTGAAGATAAAATAGTAAGTTTTCAAATCTTTATTTTTCTTTGAAATCAGTAAAAATATAAATGTCCTCCTTTATCGCTCCTTGTTGCGGCCTGCAACCCGCTCCCACCTGTCCACCCTTATTGCTCCTCCCTAAATATATCACCCTTATTGCTCCTATTGCGGCGTGCAACCCGATCCCACCTGTCCACCCTTATCACTCCTTGTTGCGGCACGCAACTCGCTCTCACCAGACATCTCATATAAATTTATTCATAAATTTGACAATTCAGGCCAAGCCTTTCACAATATTCTTGTTTCAACAATTGAAAACAGAAAACAGTATAGCTCGTAAGCTTTAACCAATATCATTCCATAATAAAACCAACCAGAATATATGTAACCACCATAACACTGTCACCCCAACTCAGTCTTTATATACCATGATAGAATCAAGAGAACAACCAACACTTTTAATACACTTACCACAATAATTGGAAATAAATCAACGAAACCAAATAACCACGTGTACCTCAACAATCACGAAACAGTTAAACTGCATTTCTCANTATTATTCTATGTTCAATATATATATATACACACCTCGTAAAAATAATGCCAAATCGCTCAACCGTTTTGTACCACAAGGGAACCAACTATAACAACCAATACTCTTTCCAAAATAACCACAACAATATTTAACAACAAAATAACAAGGCCAAGTAGTCATAGAATAATAATGAACATAGAACAATTAAGACAAGAATCAATTAAGTTGGGAACAGGAAAGGGATCATGTTTAACAGGCAATTTGGTGGTGCATAGATACTCGTCACCTCACCTATACACCACAAACATGCATTTCACATAGCAAACAAGTGGGGATTCCTATTCCCTCAAGTCAAAGTTAGACCAAACACTTACCTCAATTTCGTAGGCCACTCACTACTCAATTACGACTTTTCCTTTTGAATTCACCTTTAACTTGCTCGAATCTAATCATAATTAACTCAATATCATCAATTTATGCTAAAGGAACTAACTTTATTGAAAAACATGATTTTTCTTAAGTTTTCTCAAAAAAAATGAAAACCTGACCCCGGACCCGCTTCGTCTAAACTCGAGGCTCGGACCAAATTACGTTTACCCATTCACTCACAAACCCAAATATACTATTAGTTTTGAAATCCGACCTCAATTCGATGTAAAAATTTGATTTTTACAAAATTCCCTAATTCTACCCATATCCTCAATTTTTACCATGAAAATTCTTAGCTTTTGCTTTAGAAGTGATGAAACAGTAAGGAATTGAAAGAGTAAAGTTTAGAATTGATTACCTATAACTTGGGGATGAAATTTGGTGAAGAAATTCGTTCCTAGGGCTGTGGGGTTCGAAAATATGAGGAAGAAAGGGTTCTGCCCGTTTTTACACTGTTTAAATATGCATGGGCAGGCCTTCTATGCGTTCGCATAGGGCCTGCCGCGATCGCATAAGGTAGGGGAAACTGAGCATCGCGATCGCGGGGAGTACAGTGCGTTCGCATTAGGTACTGAGCAATTACCTATGCGTTCACGATTATAGGCTTGCGTTCGTATAGAACACTTTGGCCCCCTCTCCCCAGGCTCAACCAACACTGTGCGATCACATGTGTAGTAATGCATTTGCATAAGACAAATGGTGCCCCCTGAAACTTGCAGTATGAGATCGCGTAAAGGGCCATGCGATCGCATAGCTAAAATTCCAGGCGTACCAGCAACAACAATTGCAACAGAAAATCTAAGTGCAAAAACTCTCCGTGGCCTATCTGAAATTTACCCGAGCCCTCGGGGCTCTAAACAAAATATGCACGCAAGTCTAAAAATATCACACGGACTTGCTCGTGCGATCAAATCATGAAAATAACATGTAAAACTATGAATTAAACCTCAAAACTCATCATTTTCATTAAGAACACTTAAAGTTCATAACTTTTCAACCGGATGTCCGAATCACGTCAAACGAACTCCGTTTTCACCAAATTTCACAATTAACCTTTAAATATCATAACAAATCTGTACCGGGCTCCGGAACCAAAATACGGGCCCGATACCAATGATTTCAAACATTATTCCTTTTATTTAATTCATAAACATTTCAGCAAAATAATTTCTTTCAAAAATTGATTTCTAAGGCATGGGACCTTGGAATTCATTTCCGGGCATACGCCCGAGTCCCATATTTTACTGCGGACCTTCCGGGATCGTCGGAACATGGATCTGGGTCCGTTTACTCAAAATATTGACCAAAGTCAACTTTTATCAAATTTAAATTCTAGAAATCTCTATTTCTCATTTTGTTTCCGCATAAAAGTTTTCTGGTTTCACGCCCGGACTGCGCACATAAATCGAGGTATTTAAAATTAGTCTATTTATGGATATTAAGTATGGAATGGAGTCTAAATTTATAAAATGACCCCTTGGGTCATCACATCATAATTGGGGTTTCCTTAATTTCTTCCATGTTTGGCTAGTCATTTTTCGTGTAGGAAAAGATTTGAACTTCTATAAATTGAGGAACCTTGCTTCTCATTCAGTAGCATCTACAATGTAGCCATATGAGGTTTTGAAAGTCGTGTTTCGGGGGAGAACTTTACGGGACAAGTGTTAGTGTGTCACTTATGTTTGCCTCTTCGTGAGGTTGTTCTCTCGATATTTGGTATTCTCTTTTACTATGGCGGATTGCTCATCTCCGCTCGTGGACGTAAGTCAACTGACCGAATCATGTTATATGTTTGTGTCTCTTTTGGTATATTTCTCTTTTATTATCTGATTTATCGTCATTCAAAGTTTGCTTTACTAGTTTCCGCATGACACCTGATTTTTTTAGTTTTAACACTAAGCTTCTGTTATGTACGGGTCCAGAAAAGAACCGGATTATAAAGATTTATTATAAGTCATAAGGCTTTATTATAAACAGTCTTATTTTATATTTTTATAAAAAACTCTTTTCACGGCTCAAACACGTGATCTCTTATACGGCAACTTTATTTGTTGCATCAAAACTCCCCTTCGGATAACACATAGTATTGTATAAAAAATATTAATGTAGTATATACACGAATATGGATAAATTTTTTTCCCGTTGGTTGCAGGTTTTCTGTAGCTTCTAAATAGTATACTCCATACAGTGTGACATGACACCCAGAGAGAAACACAAAATGTCAAACAAAACGGTCTTCAACATAACAAATTAAAGAAGAATATATTATTATCTTGTGGATAGGCATTGGTGATGCTTGAAAAGTGCAACTCCAGAGGAGGAAAAAATATAAGCAGAGCAATTGACAAGTGTCCCTCCACCTGTTCAATGTTAGAAGCAACTAAGCAAATAATTTTGACACGTACTTCATAATCTTTAATTTTCTATATAATATAAATTATTCTCTTCCACCTCCTTTGTTCCATAAATAACACGTATACTGAAAGAAGAGAAAATAGTTCAAAGTTAGTAGAAAGAATTGACAAGAAAAGAAAGAAGAAGAAAAAATGGCAAGGACAGTGGCAAGAACATTAGCAGCACCTTTGTTGTTTATTAACTTAGTAATGTATCTTATTGTTTTAGGTTTTGCTAGTTGGTGTCTCAACAGGTTCATTAATGGCCAAACTAATCATCCTAGTAAGTTATTTTTCTTTTTCTTTCGTTAGGTACACAAAAGGTCAAGTCATATACCTATATATTTCGTTGTCTTATATTACAAAAAGAGTCTATCAATTGTACATATTTCTCGATATTTGCATGCAGCAACCAAATGAAGTAAATTTGAAGACTATAAGGTGTTATTATTTAATTTATGTGACATCTTTTTCGTTTAGTCTCTAGACTTAGAATTTCGACCTTTGAATTCTACAGTTAGTGTTTGGAACTAAAAATTGGTGAGTGTGAGGGAAGTAGTGAGTTTAGTAGTATCTTGTACTTGGGAAGTTTATGGGAAGTTTGATTTTATGTAAAATTTTGCAGGTTTTGGAGGAAATGGAGCGACGATGTTCTTCCTCGTATTCGCGATATTAGCAGCAGTATTGGGAATAATATCGAAACTGATAGGTGCAAAACATCTTAGGGCATGGAGAAATGACAGTTTAGCTGCTGCTGGTTCCTCTGCTGTAATAGCCTGGGCTGTGACTGCCCTAGCATTCGGGTATGTTAGTATCTTCGTAGACATTGTATTTAAATGGATTTGATTTATATAAATTTTACAGTTGCTATAAATTAGTCTTATTATATCTTATTAGACATTATATTTAAAACGGATTTTTTTTCTAAATATATAATAGCTATAAATAGTGTAATTAGCATGTTGTACATCAAGTACCAATTTTTTCATTTTATCACATAATTTGTTGCACCTTTTTTACGGAAAATGTACAATAGTTATAGCCTGTCTGGTCTCTCTTTTTTTTGGGGTGGGGGGGGGGGGGGGGGGGTTAAGTTATACTCCTCTTTTATATATTTTTTTGGTCTCTTTCATAAAAAAAGTTACTTTTTTCTAAACTTGGTAATAATCTAGCTTAAATTTACAATTCTACCTTTAATGAGAAGCTTTTATATTAATACAAATACTTTGGATTTTTTTTTGATTTGTTTAGAACCATTAATTTCAAATTCATTTTTTTTTTCTTGAACTCCGTGCCCAGTCAAACAGGTTCATATAGAGGGACTAGTTGTTTGATCAACCTTTTAGAGGGAAATAATATAATATTTGTAAAGCAGAAAAGTAGCTCCAAGAAGTGCATTTGCACTCTTAAAAGAAATACACTTAAAAAGATACTTTTTAGAGATCATGCGAACAATAATTGTTGTTCAACTGTGGTTGTCGAATTAATTAATTAGCTAAATACATTGAAAATATTTTTTAGTATTTTTGGAGAAGTACATTTGTACAACACTTTTTTAAAAAAGCTAAGCTGTTCTTTTATATAAGTTCTTAACAAATAAATGCTTTTCTTATTTTTGTAGTTTGGCATGCAAGGAGATTAATATAGGAGGATGGAGAGGATGGAGGCTCCGAGTTCTTGAGGGTTTTGTGATAGTACTTGGAATAACCCAACTTCTCTACGTTCTAATGCTTCACGCTGGATGGTTTAGCAGCACGTACGGTCCGGGGTACAGAGATACCGAATACGGCGCAGCCGGCGGAGTTGGAGAGAAGGGTACTACTACCGGTGTCACCGGAGCTAGGGTTTAATTTAGTTTAGTTTTTAAGTACCATCTTTAATTTGTACGTAGTGATCATGACCATGATATAGTTCATGAAAACAAGATTTGAATTTGTGTAAGCTGATATATTAGAGTTCAAGTTTGGGGTCTTCTCTTTAGGGCACTGAACTTGTTTTTTAAGTGTTATTTGGTTTTGTGGTTATTTTTTAAATGTGAGATGCCGTGGAGTTGGTTAATTTGATTTAATTTTTAGTTTGAAGTTACGTTATTTTTATTGGGAGTGTATATTGCTTAATTGTTATGCCTATAAAAAGGTCGTGTCCCTTTGTTCTGTTGGTCTAGTGGTTGTTATAGGGAGGATTGCTTCATACAAACATTAGGACGACCTCGATATGTCAATTTACAGCTAGATTAAAATGAAACAACAAAACTAAAAAGAAATTGTTAGAACTGATTGAATAAGGATTTAATGACTTACTTATTGTTTTTAAAACTATTTAGTTACTCTGGCCTGCGACGTTTCCATTGTGGAAGCTAGCTTCCATAATTAATAGAAGGCCAACCTTACATAATAGGTGTCGGATAAAAACCTACACGTCATCAAAAAAATTTGTAACATTTTTGTCACTTAATTTTGGAAATAATATGTATTTGTACTTTAATATTTTGTTGTTAATGTTAAAGTTTAGCATAAATATTGGACGTGAATAAATATGGGAAACGTATACTAATGTCCAACTTATTAACCTCTAATCATTAGTCATATTTTTATCAAAATTAGTTAAGTACATATAAAAATTAAAAAATCAAATAAATAAGGTTCTTTCTCTCAAAGAATCACATGCAATTCATAATTTAAGCGAATTAAGAACATTTGATGCAAGACGGAAAGGAAATTTCATGGATGAGTTAGTAAATAAGGCGATGAAATATATAAAAAATAAATACAATATATCAAAAATTTAAGCAAGAAAAGAATTTTTTCAATGGATATAGTTGAAATTTATTGAAAACATATAGATAAGTCAATATTCAAAATTTGAGGAAGATTGGAGGTGATTTGGATTGGTTTTGTATTAAAATTAGTAATTAAATCGAGAATTTTCAATTCAAATCACTTCATAACTTCATCAAGTCATCCCAAAACTGAGATTCAAGCCTCTTAAGATGTACCCAATCTATTCTAATAACACCCATTCAAAAAAAGTAAAAATTTGATATTTTTTTGCTACAAATAACTAATTGACTAATATTAATAATATTTTATGAATTGATTAAATTATATAATGGGCTACTTATAAATGGACATAACTGATAGTTTCCTAATAAATATTTACTATCGGTCTCAATGAATACACGTAGTACTTGGCGAAGTAACAAGACAGGATGTAGCTTGATGGTTTTGGGCCTAAATGTCTAGCTGGACTTGTTATACTCACTGAGGAAGCGAGGAAATTTGGGCTTTTCTATACAATTGATCGAGATAAAACTTGGAAATTTTACCTAGGTATACACCTATATATTATAAATTAAAATTGTTTAAAAATATTATGTTTTATAGTTACCTTTTATATTTTATGATCAAATAAGTATTTATGGTATATACTACCATTGAGGCATGAAATAAGACATGAAATACGCTATTTATGTTTTTCCTCTCAGACAGTTGTTTTTAAGGTGATTGATATTACTGCATTTATGAATACGTGACGCGAATAAATGTGAATACATGCGCATACAACTGGATTGCCCTGATTTTAGGTGCTTTTTGCTGTTGTATTCATAAATACATGGCGCAAATACATGTGAATACATGCGCGTACAACCGGACTGCCCTAATTTTAGGTGCTTTTTACTGTTGTATTCATGAATACAACAACGCGAATATATGTCAATACATGCACGTACAGCCGGATTGCCTTGATTTGCTACTATATTCATGAATACATGGCACGAATACATGTGAATACATGTGCGTATAACTGGACTGCCTGATTTTTAGGTGCTTTTTGTTATTGTATTCATGAAAACAACAACGCGAATACAACAAATACACTAGCGTAACAACTGAATAGTAGCTATAGGAAGTAATTGTGTATATGGTAGCTATATGAAGTTAATAGCCACTAAACAATAATGGTTTCTGAAAATTCCTCATAAAACTTTGGGAAAATTACGCGAGTTGTATCCTTTTTATACATCTTTGTATTTTGCGTTGGCTACAGTTGATGCATATTGTATTCCTTACACGATATAATTGCGCGAAGGAATACTATTGATACAAATTATATTTATTGTGCGAATGAATACAGTTGACATGGGTTGTATTCGTCATTTGAGTACAAGCGATACGAGTTTAACAATTGAACAGAAGTTATGAATAATAAATAGCCAAATTATAATTATTAGGCTCTAAACTATAGTGGTTTATGAAAAATCTTCTAAAACTTCTCATTTTCTGATGTAGTATCCCTTCATCCATTCTATTCCATTAATTTTATTAGTGGTGAAGACCGGCATAAAAGTAGCAACTTTTGGGTAATTAAATTAAATCAGATATAACAGATTCACTAGTTAACCAGAGTCATAACGTTATGATTTTATATGAAGGTAAAATCATTTGACAGATTCGGGTCCATAACTTCGAATTTAATTCCTTCTTTCTTTTTCTATGACGTGATATCACAGGTTCACAAATTCGAATTTCTTTCTATGATGGTAAGTCTGTGACTGTTAATTATTATTTTAATGATAAAAAAATAATTATAATCTCTTTTGTTGTAGGGACTCAAGGAATATACTAAAGGAATGCAAGAAGCAACTAGTCTGGAATAAATCAAGGAAATCAATTAGGATCGGAAGTGCAAAATGAAATCAGTTAGGAAGATCAGAGATTGACGAAAGAAGTGCAATGCAAAAGGAAGACTAGAGAGAGATTGATGGAAGAAATCAATTAGAGATTAAAGGAAGATATCAAGGAGAAGGAATCATCGATGAAAAGGGAAGAAGCAACGAAGATCCAACAAGAATAATCAATCAGAAGCTATTATTGAAAGGTCCCAGATTCAAGGGAAACGTAATCATTGAGAATCAATAAAAATCGAGGAATCCAGGGGATATCAAGACTCATAGATGGAAGGCTCGTCAAGTACACATATCAAGGAAGATTAACGAGGACTTGGAAAGTATATATACAGTCGTTCTGGACACGAAGAAACATACTTTGATCGAACCATCTACCCTCTTTTAGTTCTAATCCAAACAAGCATTGTAGTTCTTTTAGATCTGTTGTGTAACTAGTGAGAGAAGAAAGGGAGATAATCACAGGTGGGACATTGTATCAAGAAAAGAAAAGAGACATAGAGACTAAGTTGTTGGTGTAAAGCTACATCATTCCTTCTGTACTGAAGGAGACTGGACTAGGATTCACATTGAATCCAAACCAGTATAAAAATTCTTGTGTCTTTAATTCCTGCATTTTAATTCTGCATTTATTATTATCTCGCTCTTATTTCTAGTCGACTAATTGGTAAACTAGTCAACTATTGATAAAAATTTTTAAAATATGCAATTCACCTACTTTCAATTGGTATCAGAGCTAGTCCCACACTTTTTTGCTTAACAGCTTGTGAGAAAAGATCATGTCAAATCAAGTTATTGTTGGAACACTCTTTCAAGAAGGAACATCGCAAGCCAGGCCACCGTATTTCAATGGACATCACTTTTCTCACTAGAAAGTGCGTATGGAAATATATGCATAGTCATACGACGTCAAAGTTTGGCGAGTTATCAAAAAGGAAAACTATCAACTACCAGTAGCTGCACAACCACCTGTTGATCCAGAAGATATAGATGATACATAGACGAGTAGATGACAGTTGTTCAAGTCAATGCTAAAGCAAGAAACCTACTCTATAATGCTATAAGTGGAAAGGAATATGAAAAAATCTTTAGCTGTGATACAACCAAAGAAATGTGGGATAAACTGGAAGTCACTTATGAAGGAACTAGCAAAGTGAAAGAAACTCACATCAACATGTTAGTTAATGATTATGAACTCTTCCAGATGAAAGAAGGAGAATCCATTGAAGAAATATTTGCAAGGTTAAGCAAAATCTTAGCAATCTAAAAGCTTTTGGTAAACCATACTCAAGTGGTGATCAAGTTCAAAATTTTGAGAAGTCTCCCTACCACCTGGCAGACAAAAGTAGTTGCACTCGAATCACAAGATCTAAATAAACTATCTTATGATGAGCTTTGAGGAGATCTCATAGCATTTGAGAAAACCCACCTCAAGAAAACAAGCCAAGAAGAAAAGAAGAAAATAGTCGCATTCAAGGCTACAACTGAAAGGACAAACAATGATATTGATGATGACCTGAAGACCTTGAGGAAGAGATTTCTATGGTATCAAAGAACATAGATGGTTTAATGAGAAGATACAGAAATACGAGAAGAAGTAGGATACAGTCCAGGTGAACCAAGCAATACAATGAACAAGACAAGAATGATGGAAAATGCTATGAGTTGAAGATATGGACATGTGCAAGATGAATGCCCATATCTGAAAAGAAAAGTTATTGGAGGTTTCAACAAGAAAAAATCATTTGGAAGCTGGAGTGATGAAGACAGTTCAGAACCTGAAGAGATAGCAAATTTTTATTTCATGACAATCCTGGAAAACGACATAAACAAACTCTCAAGTTGCTGGATAGATGATGATGCTTCAAATGACGAATGCAAAGATAAAAATGAGAACTGTTTCATGGCACGAGGTGAAACAAGCGAGTTAAGATATGATAATTGTGAAAGATGCAATGAATTGCAGGATATTCTTGACCTTACTTTAAAAGAGTCTCAAAAGTTGATGAATGAACTGAAGAGACTCAATAAGGAAAAGAAAGACCGGAAACTCAAGTTTGAAGTATATGAAAGTGCTTCAAGAGGAATTTCAGGAATTGCAAATGCAACTCAATGGCATGCGCAAATACACCAGTAATAGTTCAGTCAATTCCAACCAGGCGACTTACAAGTCAACTGGAAAAGGACCAGCTAGAACAGAGTCCACTAGTACTAATGGAAGATCCAAAAATGGATCAGCCCCTGTATGTCACTACTTTAATAAAAGTGGACATAAATATTCCTTTTGTCGATTTCGAAAATCAAACGTTTCAAGGTGGATTTGGAAACCCAAAGACAACCCTAATCTTAGTAATACTAACCAACAAGGACCCAAGCAAGCTTGGGTACCTAAAAGAAAGTAATAATTATGTTTTGCAGGAATACCACAGGAAGAGCCGCAAAGGAAAATGGTACCTGGATAGTGCGTGTTCCAGTCATATGACAGGTGACAAAAACCTATTCAAAGAGGTTACAAAGATAAATGGAGAAAGTGTTAAATTCAATGATGACTTAAAAGGAAAGATAGTTGGAACTGGCAAAGTTCCATTCAATAACAACTACAATATCACTGAAGTTTATCCTGTAGACCGACTCAAATACAATCTCCTAAGTATAAGTCAACTACGTGATTCAGGGTATGAAGTAAAATTCAAAAAATTAGGTTGCACTATTGAAGATGAGACAAGTAAAATAATCCTTCCGGGAAAAAGGTATGGAAATTTCTATATTCTTGATAGTTTTGGTAATATAAATTGTCACATTTTCTTAACATCCATATCTGATGATCTATGGTTATGGCATAAGAAATTTGGTCATGCAAGCATGAATCTTATAGTTAAACTATCCAAGCATAATTTAGTTATTGGTCTTCCTAAACTCAATTTCTTTAGAAACCATGTGTATGATGCATGTCAGATTGGTAAACAAACCAGAAACTCTTTCAAAATCAAAGACATTTTGTCTACATCCAAGCCTTTATAATTGCTTCACATGGACCTATTAGAACTTCTAGCATATGAGGAAAATGATATGCTTTTGTTATTGTTGATGACTACTCACGTTTTACATGGGTGATTTTTCTATCTCACAAAGATGAAGCTTTGAAATTTTTTGAGATCTTCTGTAAAAAAGTTGAACGAGAAAATGGATATCTTATTACAACCATTCAAAGTGATAATGGAGGAGAATTTAAAAGATGAGAATTCGAAGACTTCTGTAATGATCAATGATACACCCACAACTTCTCAGCCCCAAGATCACCTCAACAGAGTGGGGGTAGTAGAGCGGAAAAACAGAACTCTGCAAGATATGGCGAGAACTATGATACTAGAGTATTCATTGCCAAATCACTTCTGGGCAAAAACAGTAAGCATAATTTGCCACATTCTCAACAAATGTATCATAAGGCCTATCTTGAAGAAAAATTCGTATGAACTATGGAAAGGTAAACAACCAACATAAGTTATCTCCACACATTTGGTAAGGAAAATCTTGGAAAATTTGATCCAAGAAGTGATCAAGGTATTTTTCTAGGTTATACCATAAACAATAGATCCTTTAGAGTCTATAATAAAAGCATTTTATCTGTAGAAAAATCAGTACATGTTGTTTGATGAAAATAACACTACGACCGAGAAATGAATTATTGCAGGTGATGAAGATCAAAATCAAGAAACAACTCAGCCAAGCAATCCTCAAGAGTCGACTAACAAAGTAGACGATGTCACAGAGTCAACTAATGAGATTAGCAACAGTTAACCAGAATCACAGAAAGAGTCGACTACGCCTATCCAAATGAATGGAGGAATATACCAGAATATCCTCAAAAATTTATCATAGGACCCAAGTGAAGGAATGAAAACTAGGGGAGCCCACAAGAAGAAGTCAAATATAACAATAATCTCCCAGATTGAACCAAAGAAGATAGAGGAGACTCTTAAAGACTCAAGTTGGGTACAAGCAATGCAGGAAGAATTGGATCAATTTGACCAAACCAAGTGTGGAAACTACTGCCTAAGCCTGCAGACGCTACTGTAATTGAAATGAATGGGTCTTCAGAAATAAGCTCAACGAAGATGGAAATGTTGTAAGAAACAAATCCATATTAGTAGCTCAAGGGTACTCACAACAGGAAGGAGTCGACTATGATAAAACCTTTACTCCAGTAGCTCGACTAGAGTCAATACAAATTCTTCTTGCATAGGCATCTTTAAAAAAATTTAGACTTTTTCAAATGGATGTCAAGAGTTCTTTCTTAAATGGTTTCATTGAGGAGGAAGTATATGTGAAACAACCTCCTGGATTTGAAGACTCAAAATTCCCTTATCATGTGTATAAGTTGGCCAAAGGCACTGTATGGACTTAAACAAGCTCCACGGGCATGGTATGAAAGACTTAGCTCATTTATACTTGATCATGGGTTTATAAGAGGTAAAGTAGACACTACACTATTCATCAAAAGATCATCAGAAGGTAACCCTACTATTCAAGTTTATGTCGATGATATTATTTTTGGTAGTGCTAACCCTCTGTTGTGCAAGGAATTTATAACTCTTATGCAAAGTGAATTTGAAATGAGTATGATGGGAGAGCTCACATTTTCCTTGGACTTCAAATCCAAAAATTTGAAGAAGGAACTTTCATATGCCAGACGAAATATACAAAGAAGCTAATTCAGAAGTTTGGCATGAGCAGTGCTAAAGCTATCGGCACACCAATGAGCCCATCAAAAAATCTTTATAAAGATGAAAAGGGAAATCATATTGATGAAACTAAATATCGTGGAATGATTGGTTATTTACTTTACCTAACTGCCAGTCGACCAGACATTATGTTTAGTGTTTGTAAATGTGCCAGGTTTCAGTCAGCTCCTAAGGAGTCACATCTGACTGCAGTAGAGAGAATTATGTGTTATATCATCAGAACTACTTCTCATGGACTATGGTATCCACGCTCTAACAATTTTAAATTAGAAGGTTTTTCAGATGCTGATCTTGCAGGTGATAAGAAAGACAGAAAAAGCACCAGTGGGACATGTCAATTACTAGAAAAATCATTGATATCTTGGAATAGTAAAAAATAGGGATATGTTGCACTATCCACTACAGAGGCTGAATGAATTGCAATTGGACAATGTTGTGCACAGTTATTATGGATGTCTCATCAGTTGGGTGACTATAAACTATCTTTTAAACCTATTCCACTATTTTGTAATAATTCTAATGTTATATGTCTTTCAAAGAATCCTGTGCATCACTCTAGGACTAAGCATATAGACATCAAACATCATTTCATTAGAGATCATGTTTTCAAAGGAGATATAGAATTATCTTTTGTTGGCACTACTGATCAATTAGCTGATATTTTCACTAAGCTTTTACTTGAAGATAGGTTTTGTCTCTTAAGAGATCTACTTGGTATTATTTCTCTTGATCATAAAAATTAGGACCTATTTGATATTTTTAAATTCTTATATACTTGATGTTTAAATTTTATTTGTTTGTTTGTAATCATTAATGTACCTCCTCCGTCTTCACTCTTTTTTCCCATCAATCGAAGCTTTCAACAAAAGGAAAACCAATCATCATGACCCTTCACTGACACCCTTTCCTTTCTTGTACTCAACCGTCAAAACTTCACCTTTTTAATCTTTGAACCCCACTTCTCTGTCTCCATCGTTCTCATCACTCAGAAACACTCTTCAGAAACTCTTCAAACTCCTTCCCAATAGTTTCTCCCATGGCTAAACACTCCAAAACTCCTTCTGCCTTCAGCAGAAAGAGTACTCGTTCCAGAGGAAAACCCTCTTCTCAGCCTCTAGAACCCGTAGACCTAGTGTCTTACCACTCCGAAGGATTTGCCTCTTCTCAGGCAGAACCTTCACATCACTCTCACTTAGGAGAAAAGCCCTAGGAAAAAGACCCATGGAAGACTCCCCTGAATCTCTTACCCCAAGAAATACAAACTAGACCTTTCAAGCTCCCTAGAGTCAGCCCTTAATTTATGGGATACCCCAAACAGGGATTTCTTCGTTACCCTAAAAGACAAGCTCATTGCTCATGGCAGAGTAGTTGACCTTAACGTCATGGAAAGCCCTCAATTGTAAGGTAAAAGATCTTTTTATTTTTCAAGGTTGGTCAAAATTCCTCTCTGTACCCCCTCCCAAAATCTATGAACCCTTACTGAGAATGTTTTATGCAAATCTTTGCTCTAGTAAGCCTGATAAGTTGGAATCCTTAGTTCTGGGTAAATGCATTGTTCTTG
Source organism: Nicotiana knightiana (assembly GCA_005239525.1). NCBI lineage: Eukaryota > Viridiplantae > Streptophyta > Magnoliopsida > Solanales > Solanaceae > Nicotiana > Nicotiana knightiana. The sequence continues at coordinate 37,087 of ML409979.1, read as the reverse complement.
ATTGTGTCGTGTTCGATTCAATTTTCCTTTGTAAGTGCTCTGGTTTTTCACTGCTTTTTAAAAATACTTGGCCTGATGATTTTGAAATTTTTTTTTTCAAGAAAAATGATGTTTTGCTGAGTGTCCATCTGAATTCCTCCATAAATAGTTAGGTCCCAGTGATGTTAGCTTTGAAACCCGAGTTTTAGCCCACATTGTTGCAATCACTCTTGTTCCTCGCACTAGATCATTCTCCACCTTCTCTTAACGAGATACCTTTCTTGTCTATTGTCTTGTGACCAAACTCAAGATTAAGTTATCCTCTTGGGTCATAAATTTCATGATAGAAAGTGCTGATGATCCCACCAATTTGCCCTATGGTGTGACTATCACTCACATCTTAGAAGCCCACAACATCTCTATATCGGAATACCCCTTTGTCTCTGTTTCAAAATCCTACAATTCTAGCACATTTAAGAGTATGGGGTATGTGTATGTAAAAGGATATTGGGTGAATAAGAAGGATGGTGAAGTCAAAAATGTTCAACCAGATTCCAAGATCAAAGCCTCAGTCTCCCATCACAGTGTAAGTGATCCTGATCTCGCCGAGAAACTAACTTCCATTGACAACAAGCTGACCAACATCCAAGATCTTCTTGTTGCACTCACTCCACTGTTGGTGACATCCACACAATTTCGAAGGAAACAGGGTCAGATGTTTCAAAGATAAGGGTCAAAATTCTCAAACTTGGAGAGAACGCAGTCCAAGTTTTCAAGGAAGTGCATGATAGGATTGATAGGGTCACCGTTTCAGCCAATTCAAGCTTTGACCGTCTAAAGGAGGCGATCTACAATACTCTTACTTATTTCTTGTGTCGCTAGCTGTGGAAATATCAAACAAACTCTTTTTTGTTTTGTTGTTTTGGACTGCATAACCAGTCGACTAGATGATCCTTTTTCTCTCTTTTTTCTTTTGCTATGACTCTGCATGACTATCATGCCAACTTTAGTATCTATAGTACTTGCCTAGCCAGCGATTATAATTACATTGCACGTTTTAGTCTGTGTTATCCCCTATTTGCTGATGTCAGAAAAGGGGGAGAAAGATATAATTCTGCAGGTACAGAAAGCACATGGTTACAGGAGTCGACTAAAAGAAGTATGACAACACTTGTTGAGGGGGAGTCAACTACAGGAAGTCAACATTTGTTTACATATATTATCTTTTTCATCATAAAAAATGGGGAGATTGTTAATTATTAGTTTTAATGATGAAAAATAATATAATCACTTTTGGTGTAGGGACTCAAGAAATATACTAAAGGGATGCAAGAAGCAACTAGTCTGGAATAAATCAAGGAAATCAATTAGAAAGATCAGAGATTGACTGAAGAAGTGCAACACAAAAGGAATATCAGAGAGAGATTGACAGAAGAAATCAATCAGAGATTGATGGAAACTATCAACGAAAAGGAATCAACGATGAAAAGGGAAGAAGCGACGAAGATCCAACAAGAATAATCAATCAGAAGCTATTACTAGAAGGTCCCAGATTCAAGGGAAACATAATCACTGAGAATCAATAAAAATCAAGGAATCCAGAGAATATCAAGACTCAGAGATGGAAGACTCGTCAAGTCCACATATCAAGAAAGATTAACGGGGACTTAAATTTATTCTTGGAAAGAATCAATCTGTGATTCCTTTCAAGGATCAACTCTCTTGGGTTTTCAATATCTCAAGATTGTCTCTTGGAAAGTATTTATACCGTCGTTCTAGAAATGAAAAAACATACTTTAATAAAACCATCTACCCTTTTTTTGTTCTACTCCAAACAAGCATTATAGTTCTTTTAAATCTGTTGTGTAACTAGTGAGAGAAGAAAGAGAGATAATCACTGGTGAGGCATTGTATCAAGAAAAGAAAAGAGACATAGAGACTAAGTTATTGGTGTAAAGGTACACCATTCCTTCTGTACTCAAGAAACATCGATCACTGAAAGAGAACACCCTTGCAACCCAAGGGGACTAGACTAGGATTCACATTGAATCCGAACCAGTATAAAAATTCTGATGTCTTTAATTCCTGCATTTTAATTATGCATTTATTATTCTCTCGCTCTTATTTCTAGTTGACTCATTGGTAAACTAGTCAACTATTGATAAAAGTTTTTAAAATAAGTAATTAACCTCTCTTGTACTTTCAGTGACAACTTGCACATACCTTGACAAACTGCGTGCATGTCTACAAACAGTAGGTAGGCATCTAGAATCTTAATTTGGGATCTCCGAACGGTTATTCCTGTTCTGAAATTTTCTTTTCTTTTTTATTTTGTGTATCAACATAGGAATACCGTAAAAAAAAAATAACTGGGCTACCCTGTTGAGAAATGAGCATAGCATCTAGGTCAACATTTTTGTGAAATGAGATATTTTAGCAAATTATTTTTGGTAAGTGTCATTTTTGACAATAGTTAAAAAAGACATAAGACATATACTATTACTAGTTCTTCCATAAGCTACTTTGTGCTTTACTTAAATATCTCGACTTCGCCGTAAAAATCAAGATACTTTATAGGCCATCAATACAAAAGCGAAAAACTTTGCTTTTAGCTATTTCGAAGATAATTTTGAATTTATCCATTATGATGAGTGTTTACCCGTAAAACCGTACAGTTGAATTTGTAATGTGGTTTATAGACAAACGAATCGATTTGATTTCAAAATGATAAATAAATTAAATAAAATACAAAACTTAGTATTGAAATTGAGATAAGATAGCAAATAGCTTTGTTTGGGAGCAGAGCTTCCGAAGGAAGTAATAAGACTATCAATAGATTGGAAATAAAATATTATTGAGCTTAGAATAATGTATAGCTTAAGTTTTTCATAAAATTCCTATCCTTTACAATGGTTGTTGAAGTCACTATTTATAGCTGCACCTGGAGAACAGGGTCCTAGGATCAAGCCCCTCTTAAATGACAATTATGGAGGCCATTGAGGAATGTGTAAAAACATGCTATAAATGCCAAAATTCTCTATAACTGATTGTGCATGTAATACTGAAGAATATTCTTCATTGAATGTCATCGGGTGGCAAACATTTGTTTGTTTTCATTAGCAATATTTCTTTCGGGGTCTTCCCGGTGCCAACTGAAGCTGCTGTCCCCGGTCTTGATTTCTACTTGCCTCGCTTTCCGTTCGCCTCTGGTTCCACGTGTCACTTTATTATTCAAGTATTTAGTACGAACCGGTTTTACCATATACAGATAGTCCCCTTGCTTTCCGGTGGCACATCTTTGTGTCATCGGGAAGTTGGTGAAAATACCTTTCTTGGCGGAAAATTTTCTAATCACTTATAAAAAGTTTCTGACGCTTGATTAGATGCACGTTTCTCCGCATTTAATGCCCCGAACACGCATCACTCTATTAGTTAGAAATACTTTCTCTAGTTTTCTAGATAATCATGGCCACACTTTTTTACTTATACGCCTCATTCTTCTTCTTCTTTACACTTCATAATTTTTCAAATATCTCTCAACTCTTTCTTGATTTTAATCTGCTTTTCAAAAAAACTCTTATTACCTTATGTTAACCATGGCCTATTCCTCCAAGAACTCAAGTTCTCTAAAAAACAAAGAAAGCATCATTGATGCTGCCCCTCCTACAATTAGCACCATCATTCCCAGAAGGCTCAGTATAGCCAAGGATTTTGAAGAGCAGTTTCCTTCTACCAACTCTTGTACATGGGGGGTTCTTGTGTATCTTTCTTCCATCTGTTAGCATTCCTACTGTGAAGGAGGATTGTGGTTGCCATTATTCGAACATCATCGCTCCCAATCTTATGGAGCGAGTAACTTTCCCTAAGAAGGATTTTACGTACGTTTACACCTACCTCTTCACTTTGGGATCATTCTCATTGAGCCGGGGACTTGACCTCGTAATCCTAGAGTTCCGCTACCAGTATCAAGTCTGCTTAGCACATGTGAGCCCCTTTGTGTAGCAGACGGTAGCATGATACTGTGACTATGCCAGGAGACGGGAGAAGAGCACTCCTTGGCTCACATGATGAACCTCTACTCCCCTAAGATTTTTTCGGTGGGGGAGCGATAAACTTTAGAAAATGTGGCGACCATGGTTTGCTCACCAGCATGGATGATGACAAATATCGTGGATAGATGGAGCGGTTTGTTGTTGTTTCCACCAGGGATATCATCCCCGCCACAACTCCATCTTTTCCTGTGTCATAGACTCGTACACGTAAGTTCAACGTCTGTTTTTTCTCTGATAAAATGCTATTTCATGATGTTATTGATCCTTCTTTTTTAATTATTTCAACAACTCAATGGAAACTGCCAAGGGTTGAAGGTTTGTACCAGTAGGTGCAGAATATTCTGGATATTACCGCGCCTGAAACCCATCGATGGAAAGAACTGGCCCTCAAATACGGGTGGAAGGCGAAAAATCATGGTAAGTTGATGCGCGAAACTAATCTTGTCTTCATCTCATTTTTGCATATAGGAAAATTGGTCAATTTCTTTTTCCGTTGAATTCAGGTCTTCCGCAGTAGGGGTGGGCATCAGTCGGTTTGATTCGGTTGTGAATGTTATCGGTTCGGCATATCAGTTATCAGTTTATAAATATGCTAAACCGATAACCGAACCGATAAGACATCGATTATTGGGTATCGATTAGTCGGTTATCGATCCTTATCGGTTCGGTTATCAGTTTACCCGATAAAAATAAAAGATATCTAAAAATTTCATGTTTTTAATAGAATTCATGATCATACTGTTCAGAGAATGGAACTGAATTTTTTTCTTAAAAAAGAGGGATTAAATTTCATTTTTTGAAAAGAAACTTTCTTTGCATTTGAAAATCTCAATGAATGATCTCAAATATCAAAGTTATAAGTTAGTAGGAGTATGGAATAAGACATTCAACAAGCTAATCTTACTAACTATATCACTGTGGGCGGGCATAATTCACAGAAAAATAATAAAATCCTAAGTGCAACAAAAGAAACAAATAGAACAACTAAAATTTGAACAATTAATTCTTTAAAGTTTAAAATTAAACATCTTAACTGATGAATTAAGATGAGAAATTCAAAAAATTTTAAAACTTACTCTAAGGATTAAGGTATGAAGATGAAGAGTAACTGTCGAAAGAATTGAGAGAATGGAGCCATAAATGGATTTAGTAGGTAAATTATAATTTTGTTAAAACATATTGGGCTATCGGTTAAACCGTTAATAAATTAGGCAAACTGAGACTCGAACCAATAACTCAATAGTCAAATAACATTAAACCGTAATCGAACTATTTATTCAATAACCCAATATCGATAACCCAATAGCATTTTATCAGTTCGAGCTATAGGTTATACCCGATATATGCCCAGCCCTATTCCGCAGGGCTCTGTTACCATCCTCGAGGAGGACGTATTGGATGATCCCGTAGAGGCTTCAAGGTTTCCGAAGGAGGCTTTCACCCTAATAGGAGCCACCAGACCCACTTCTGGTGTATGTGCTTCCTCTAGGAGTCCCCAGACGAAGAGAAAGCAACCAAAAAGGCAATGTTCCTCTTCGACCGAGGGAAAAAATAAAAGGGTGAAGAATGCCACTTCCAAGACGGCCACATCCACTGTGGCGATTGATGATTATGGGGAACGATCTTCATTAGCTCGACAAAATTCTCAATCTGAAGAGCTTATAACACCAACTGAGGACGACGTCCAAGCGCTTTGGGGAGAGTTCAACTTAGTGGAGAATGCCAATTCTCGTTTTCAGTCCCAGTCGTTGCTCCCGGTACTGAGAGGCTGAGTACTGAGCCTCTTCCATGGCAGCTGCTTCCAACCCACAATTCCATCATCTTCATCTCCTTCTACGCCAGTTATACCTTTGTCACCAACAAATTCTACATCACCCCATCAGTCGAAGACGCCCGAGAGGAGGATGTCTCTCCTCCCCAGTCCCCAGACCACGGAAAATTGGTGCACAACTATTCTCCCCCTCTGCAGATCCCTAGAGGAGGAGGATCGTCTCCATCTCGATTTCTACCGAGTGTCATTTGCTGTCCCGACTGATGGAACTCTCTAATTACATGAAGCTGCTGGCTTTAGAGAAAGATAAGAAGAAAATACACTCTCTTTCAGGGGAGTGTATGATAAACAATTCCATTCACAATGCAACAACAATATGATATTTGTTCCTTTTAAATTTTCTTCTTGTCTTGTTATGATAGGATTTCCGATTTGAGTTTTTTGCTTTGTAGGCTAACTTACTTGCTTTGAAGGGCCTTCAGAAGTTGATCCTCATCCAAGCACGATCAACTGTTGGCCAAGCAGGACCAAATTCCTGCTCGCCTCCCGGCACTAGAAGCGCAAGCTGCCGAAGCCGGTGAGTTGGAGGCTCAGTTGTAGCACAACGAGCAGGAGGTTATGGACCTTAGCCAAGAAGCCGCCTAGTTAAATGTACAATTTCAAAAAGCCAAGGCTAAATGGTCTGAGGTCCAAAATGTTGTTCTTCCAACTGCCAATCATGAGGCAGCCTCTACTGAGAGATCGAATAATTTCGGGGAAGCCTTGAACTCCAAAGTTGAAGAGGCTACTGCTAAAAAGAAGCGTGACCAAATGGAGGAGAAGTATAAGAAGGTCATGAAACACAATAAGGTTCATATCTCTACTATCTCTGACCTTGATCTCAGCCATAAGGCCACAAAGTATGAGCGGGATAACCTTTCGACCGAGGTTGATCAACTTAAATTGGAGATCCAACACTGAGTGGATTCCCTCACTATTGAGAAAACACATTCTATGTATATCATGAGGATAAAAACCTTAGAATAGGACAAAGCGGGTGTCATTGATTTTGATGCCGAGATCGCCAAGCCCTTTGAGATGGAGTCAACTGCCTGAAGGGGCCTCCCTGTTCGACCCGATACAACTGACTGTTGTGGTTCCAGTTTCGAGTTCTCGGGAAATGAGGGGGAACTTGAAGGGGATGATGATGAAGGACAAGATTCCGAGCCGACGGCAGATTCGCCTACTTCCCCTAGGGGTGCAAACGCTTCTCTTCCCCCAAGTTCTGGGTGCGTAGTAGTTTAGTTTTTTCCTTTCTTTTCCTTCTGTTTTTCTTTTCATACTTTTGTACTTGTGCTGCTTCACACGTTTTTTTTTATATAAAAGTGCTTTATTAAGCATTGCGCAAAATTTACTTTTTTGCGTCGAATCATGAAAGGCTTCGGGTGTATTTTCTGTCACACCCCGAAACTGGGGGCGAGACCGGCACCCGGTGTCTCACCTATCCTTGCGTACCAACTTACAACTAAGTAACTCTGAGCATATGATATCATACTTTGTCCATGGTTCATATTGCAAGACAATTGCAAATGCTGACTAAACATTAATATAATGTTGGGCCGACAAGGTCGTCATAACTACTACAGCTGGAAAACTAACAAAATATACATAAAAGGACCACAAGCCCAACATACTACACTAACTGACATGATATGTCTACAAGCCTCTACTAATGGATATACTGTGATTGGAACAGGGCCACAATCTACTCATAACACACACACATACACACACACACACACATATATATATATATATATATATATATATATATATATATATATATATATATATATATATATATATATATATATATATAAGATGTACATAAATCTCTAGACCCGGCAACTCCGAAAGGCATAGAGCTTACCGATCAAGCTGAACTCGGGCAACACTTATTGAGGAGGCCTACCCGTCTGTCTGTCTGAACCTGCACGCATGAAATGCAGCGCCTCCAGAAAAGGGACGTCAGTATGAAATAATGTACCGAGTATGTAAGGCAATATACTGAAAGCTAAAACTGAACTGATAATATAATAATTGCAAGTAGCTGGAAGTCAAAGATAATCTGAATATATGCTTACCTGCTGATACTGACTCAACTCTCTCAATATAGTAAGTAAAATAGCTGTCCGACCCTATAAGGCTCGGCATATATATATATATATATATATATATATATAACTGCTCTGTCGTAGTAGGCTTGTTCATAGGCGCTCGACCATACTAGGCTCTGTATCTCGACCAACTGGACTCGCTCATAGGCACTCGACCACAGTAGGCTCGATATATAACTTACCATCTGATCTGAGGTTGCCCAATAGAGGCCTTCCCAATAGGGGCCTTCCCATCGATTATAGCTCGATGGTATAAAAATACTGTATATATAAACTCTCTGCTCTCTTGACTGGAAGAAGGAAATACTCAATTTATAAAATACTCGTCGTTTGGTTAAAAGAAGGATGGCTGGTACCATAACAATGATCAAAAAATTAGTAGGCGTAACAAAATTAAGGCAATAAGGTAAGTGTTCTTCTAGTGTTTAAGAACAACAAAATGACATCAATCAGAAAGCTGCCTTCATGCTTTTGTTCCGGTTCATGCTTATAGAGGGTGATCTCCAAAAATACATGGTATTAGCTTACAAAACTAGAAAAATATACGTAACTTGTGAAACTAGCAAAATATACGTAAATTCCAGGATATGATTTTTTTTTCTTTGTGTCACGTTATCAAACTCGTGTAATTACGAGATCATGCAAAATGAAGAAAAAACTTAACCTTAATATACCTGAAAAAGAGAAAAATTTGTATGAAATTTTTGAAAAAGGTTGCACTGTATTCTTTTAAAATTACAAAATTTTATGTTGCTAATAATTCTCGTTGGATCCCTTTTGGTTGCAAGAACTCATGTTTCTTAATGTAACGTTTAGGATCTGACTGAAGTATTTTTTTGAATGAAACTTGTTGAAAAGTTTTGAGGATAGCTAACGTCCCCCACTTCTTAATTGTAGTGTCTTGATATGGAAAATGTTGGAAACTAAGTAAAGGTGTAACTAACATGTTATGCCACCTAGTAAGAATAAGTGTTGTTGTAAGAATTAGCCACTCATCAAGAATGACTCTTAGTCATTCCTTTAACTAGTTGCCACGTTTTGTGTTGCCTCATCTCATAGTTTAATTATTAATTATTAATTACGTAATATTCCGCTACCTAGTAATTAATGAATTACCCGCATAATTAAAAATTATCTCAAATTACTTAAAATTCTATTTATTTTTAATATACTATATAGATCATACTACCGTGGTCATACGGTACCTTGCATTGTACTAGTCCGTAAGTGTTGGGTATTATAGGTCAGACCATTTTTTTATCCAAATTCGACAACCTTCAACGAAACTCATTTTATTTAGTTTGTGTACCCTTTCCTTCATGGCACTTACTTATTGCTTGCTATAAATAGCATAAATATGCTAACCTCCAGATAATCTCATCCCCGAGTCTACATCAATTAACTGAAGATGAAACTTTAAGTACGAAAAATGCAAGATGTAACATTTTCCCCCGATAGAATTTGGGTTCCAAGCATAAATTCTTCCGGAACCAACCCTTTACTGTGAGGGTTTCATAAAACATGGCCCTCTTATGTTTACGGTGCTATTGAAGAGGATGTCTCATGTTCATTCCGCCACTAGCATTTGAAGTACTTGATTAACTTTCAAATGATATAATTAATTCATCGGTTGGAAAAGAAACAAGATAAAAATAAAAGGGCTTTACTTTATTCCTCCTATTTTCAAAAGTATATAACCAGTCGTTGAAAAGGAATTGCCATTACGTGCGGCTAATTTGTACAACTTATTTCTACGGACTGGCGATGCAGTTCCCGGTCCCGATGGTATATTCTTGTTCCCGGATTTCGTTGTCCTTTTGTGGAAATCATGTTTCTGTATTCTCATATCATTTCCCCCCAATTTTCGAATGCAAAGAATGCAAATTGGAATACTGGAAGTCTTGCTCCTTTGAATATTCCATTAGTGAATGGTTAGATAATCTTTGATCGGATAGCAAGCTCCATTTCCTGTTAGGAAGTTTGCTAACGACCCAATGGTTATCTAGACACCCCAGTGGCTTGTGGTAAAGGGGCACTCGTGAACGGTCAAGTAGCTTTTGGTCTGATAGCAAGCTTTGTTTCCCGTTAGGAACTTTGCTATCGAGCCTAAGACTATCTAACCATCTCATAGTGGTCAGTTGTTTCCATGCCTTGTCATTTAAAAGTCTTATTTCTACTGGTGTCATTTCCTTCATAGGATGATTTTCGTTCCTTCCTCGTTAAAAACCTTGCCAGCTGATGCGAGACTAAATTGCATAGTTTAACATGTGATATACCTTACATTTTATGCGCATTAATGATAAAATTACACTTTTTATGTGCTTAATGAAGTTATTTCATGTGTAGGTGAAGTGGAGATGGAAACGGAGCTAAAAAGATGCAAATACGTCGAAAAATACGTGAAAAGAGACACCCGGGCGATATCCGGGAAACAAAGCCAAACACACTGACCCTGCCTGGCGTTAGCCAGGCGTTTGGGCTGAAACGCCAGCCCTGGCCTGGCGTTAGCCAGGCGTTTGGGTCCAAACGCCAGG
>ML409979.1:10103-26340 GCA_005239525.1 Nicotiana knightiana | reverse complement strand
TTAGTATAGTTAATCTTTACTTTTAATATTTAGTATTAGTAACTTAAACAACATCAGGTGACAGCTGAGTACTAATTTAAACAGCCTGCTTGATACGTCAATTCCCTGAGGGATCGACTCTGGGCATAATACCCCAGGATTATATTTGCAACGCCCGCTTAGTCTTCTACAAGACATAGTTGAGCGTGACCACCAGCAAATCCAACTGGGAAAAAAACTAGAAGAAGGGAAAAAATGTGCAGCATATACTTTCAGTATAGGCGGTGCTCATCAGCAATAGTACCTTTGAGGTGTGCCACATTCCAGCTGCTTGGAAATTTTACTCCATCTTGATTTTCTAGTTCATATGATCCTTTCTCAATGGCAGGTGAAACCTGGCAGGGGGCTTACCACGTCGAACCCAGCTTCCTGTGTTGAGCTCTCGGGTGTTTTGAGTCACTTTCCCTAAAATCAAGTCTCCCACTTTGAAATAACGGAGATTGGCTCTTCGATTATAGTATCTTACCATTCTTTGTTTCTGGCCCACCATCTTTATATGCACCAAGTCCCTGCGTTTGACGAGCAGCTCCAATCTAACCAGCAACACTTCTTTATTTGCTTCTTCGTCTTCCCCGAAGAACTTCCACCGGGATCAGGGCTTATGCTCTGTATACAAGAGAGAAAGATGTCTCTTCGTGCTTGACTTGATCGTCATTCGGTATGCTCATAGCACTCCCAATAACTCTTCGGGCCATTTTCCTTTAGCTTCTTCCAGTCTCTTTTTAAGATTTTAAATAATCAAATTATTTGTTGATTCTGCTTGGCTGTTTATGCTCAGGTGGTAAGGTGAATATGTGATTCTTTTGATTTTCAAGTCTTCAAGGAATTTTGTGACATTCGCGTCTATAAATTGTGGCCCGTTGTTGTAGGCTATTTCTTTTGGTATTCCGGACTTGCAAATTATGTTCTCCATTTCGCGCTTGCCGATTTTCTGGTAAGGACCTACTTCAACCCACTTAGAAAAGTAATCAATTAAAATCAAAAGAAATCTTACCTTACCGGGAGCCGGCTGCAGCAGACCGACTATGTACATCCCCCATTTCATGAATGACAAAGACGATAATACCGAATGTAATAGTTCTGTCGGCTGATGCACCAACGGTGCATGGCATTGACATTTGTCGCATTTCTAAACAAATTCCTTAACGTCTTGTTACATAACGGGCCAGTAGTATCCTCATCTCATTATCTTTTATACTAACGAGTCCGCACCTGAGTGATTTCCACATATAACTTCGTGAACTTCTCTCATGACATAATTAGCCTCGGAATCTCCTACACATCAGACCAACATGCCTTGGAAAGACTTTCTATACAACTGGCCTCCCCGGAAGCGGTAACGAGCTGCTTTGGTGCGGAGCGCCCTGGATGCCGTGGGATCTTCGGCTAATTTGTCGTGCTCAATATAGTCGGTGATCTTATATCTCTAGTTCCAGACAAAATTGGTCACATTTACTACATAATAACCATACACATCCAATACCGAATGCTTGAGCTGTATGACCGTACCGGAGTTTGATCCCTTCATTTTTGTGGACGAGCCCAGATTGGCCAGTGTGTCTGCTTCTGCGTTATCTTCTCTCAAGATTTAGGTGATTGACCATTCCTTGAACCGTGCAAGCAGAGTCTGCACTTTAACTACATAATGTTGCATGTATTCCTCTTTGGTGTTGAAGATCCGTTTACCTGATTTACTACCAGTTGGGAATCATATTTGATTTCCATGACCTCGGAGTCTAGTCCCTGAGTCAGTTCAAGTCATGTAATCAAATCCTCATACTTGGCTTCATTGTTAGTAAAAGGAATTGTTCTTATGGTCTGCCTTACAGTTTCTACCGAGGGCGTAATTAGTACTACCCCGAGCCGGACCCTTTCATGTTGGAAGCTCCATCATGAATAAGGTACAGACTCCCGATGTCGTTTCTGACACCATCACTGCTTCTTTGGTGGCCAAAGGCAGCAGTCTGGGACTAAAATCGGCCATGAAGTCGGCCAAAATTTGGGATTTGATCGCATTCCTGGGTTTATACTCTATGTCAAACTCACTCCTTTTGACTGCCCATTTGGCCAGTTGACCTGACAATTCAGGTTTGTGAAGAATATTCCGTAGGGGAAAGGTTGTCACCATGTTTATCAGGTGGAATTGAAAACAAGTCCTAAGCTTTCGAGCGGCGCTACAAGAGCTAAGGCAAATTTTTTGAGGTGAGGGCAGCGATTTTCTGCTCCCGTTAAAATTTTACTAACATAATAGATAAGATATTGAGTACCTTTATCTTCGCGGACAAAAATGGCACTTACCACTACCTCCGAGACCGCTAAGTAAATTAGCAATTGTTCATCCTCCTCCGATGTCGATAGCAATAGAGGGCTCGATAAATAACTTTTCAAATCTTTCAAGGCCTGCTGCATTTCGGGAAATTGTAACGACCTGATCGGTCATTTTGAGAATTTAAGCTCCATTTGGTGGCATAAGGTCTTGAACAGCTTCAAATTGTGTATATCGACCTGCGTGCATGGTTGGATTCAGTTACCGGATGATCCGGAGTCGAATTTGAAGAAGGATATTAGTTTTGGAAGCTTAAGCGGTGGAATTTGACCAGAATTTGACTTTTTATGTAAACGGCTCCGGAATAAGTTTTGGATAATGTCAACAGCTTCGTATGGTGATTTTGAGCTTAGGTGTGCGTCCGTATTTGGACTGGGAGGTCCGTAGAGTAATTTGAGGCAATTCGGCAAAAGTTGGAAAATTTGAAGTTTGGAAAATGGAGTAGTTTGACCACAGTAAAAGTTTTGGGATATCGGGGTCGGAATGTGATTCCGGGAGTTGGAGCAGCTCCGTGATGTCAATTGGAACCTGTCTGCAAAATTTGGCGTCATTCCAGGTTGAATTGATAGGTTTCGGCACGCGTTTAGAAGTTTGAAGATTTGAATGTTCATAGGTTTGATCTATGGTGTGATTCGTCATTTCGGCATTGTTTAATGTTATTTGAGACCTCGAGCAAGTCCGTGTTAGGTTATATGACTTGTCCGTGTGTTTAGACGGGGTCCCGAAGACTTCGTGTGTGTTCCGGGTGGGCTACAGGTCAATTCCTCCTATTTTTTAACTGTTGTTTTCTGCTTTCTGAAGTTCTCCTATGCGATCGCGAGCCGCCTTTCGCGTTCACGTAGTGTTCTGTTGACCTGCCCAAATTTTTCTTCCTCGCGTTCGCGTATCACCTCATACGATCGCGATTGTCTGTTTTCTTCTTCTTCTTCGCGTTCGCATCCCCTCCCCTGCGTTCGCATAGTAGAAATTAGGGGTTGGGGGCTGTTGGTTTTTTCTTCTTCGCGTTCGCAGCAAGTACCACGCGTTCGCGTAAGGTGCTGCCGTTTGTTCAACGCGTTTGTGCATCTCCTCACGCGATCGCATAAGCCTAGCTACTCCCCTATACGCGATCACATAAGCCCTTCAGTGATCGCGTAGCTCATTTTTGAAAGCAGCTATGTTTCTTCTACGCAATCGCATCCCTTCTCTCGCGATCGAGATGCACAAAAATCTGGGCAGATAGAATATATTCCAAAATCAAGGGTTTCACCATTTTTATCACATCTTGACTTGTAGAGCTCGGCTTTTGGCGATTCTTGGTGGGTTTTTCAAGCAATTCGATTGGGTAAGTGTTCTTCACTTAGAATCAAATATATTCCATGATTTAATCTTTGTTTTTATCATTTAAATTGTATTTTTAGTTGGGGAAAATGTTGGTTTTTGAAAAAATTCGCAAAAACAAAATTTCATGATTTGAGGGGCGAAATGGTATCGGAAATTGGTAATTTTTGTATGGTTGAATTCATTTTGGAATGGCTGTTCGAGTTTTATAAAAATTTTCGAGTTCCGAGGTGCGGTCCCGGGGGTCGACTTTTGGGTCGATTTTTAGATTTTTTTAAAGATCGAAGCTTTATTATTCAGAATAGTTCCTTATAAGTTTTATGTGTGTTTTGAAGTTATTATAGTTGGTTTTGAACCGTCCGGAGGCCTTTTCACCCTAGAAGTCTATTTTAGAGTACCGGGTTGTCGTCTTTGAGGTAAGTATTTTGCCTAACTTTGTGTGGGGGAATTACCCCTTAGGATTTGAGTCTTGTATGTTGATTGTAGTCTGTGTACACGAGGTGACGAGTGTGTGCTCGGGCTTATTTGTAGAAGGTTGACCTTTTAGGGTTCTTAGGTCCTTATATTCACCTTGTATGAAGTTGTTCTTGATACGCTTGAGTTCTTATTTGCTAGTTTCATCTATACATGCTTTGATTAGAGATAATTGCTTTAGGATCTACCCTTACCGCCTACTTGACCCTGATTTGACTTAACCAAAGGTTTTACCTCTTATATCGCCATGCTATATTTTCATAAACTGCCTATAATTAATTGAAATTATTAGTGCCTCATCCTATAATTTCTTAGCGTTAATTGAAGTTACGAGTATCTTTTGCTGCTTACCCTTAATTGAATTGTTGAATATCTCTCATAATTGCTCAACCTCATAAGGGGTTTAGATAACTTATATCTTAGTTGACTTGTCCTTACTTGGAATTATTTGACTTGTGTTGGCTTCTTATTGTTGACTTGAATTTTGTGGATTTGTTGCTTTGTCTTGTTTTTCCCTGGTCAAGCTGTTCTCTTTACACTTAGCATTCTTTACTGTGATTATTCCTTGTGAACTATGTTCTTCTGGTTCTTTATAAATTGATGTTCTTGTATTGATTTATTTTTCGTACTTTGTATTGTTGTCATGGTTGCTTTGTATTTGATGCGGTGATGTACGAGTTTTCTGCCGTTCTATAATTGTTTTCCTTGTTTGTTGCGCTACATATTTAAATTGGGACTACGTACGCATTCCGGGAGATCCCCCTGTACTGCATATTTAAATTGGGACTACTGACGTATTCCGGGAGATCCACCTATATTGCATATTTATTTTGGAACTACGGACGTATTCCGGGAGATCCCCCAACACTGCATATTTGTTTTGGGACTACGGACGTATTCCGGGAGATCCCCTGTATTGTATGATAAATTTGGAACTACGGAACGGGTTCCCAGT
Source organism: Nicotiana knightiana (assembly GCA_005239525.1). Taxonomy (NCBI): domain Eukaryota; kingdom Viridiplantae; phylum Streptophyta; class Magnoliopsida; order Solanales; family Solanaceae; genus Nicotiana; species Nicotiana knightiana. The sequence continues at coordinate 21,226 of ML409979.1, read as the reverse complement.
AGATTTTATTAAAGAAACTATGTTTGAAAGACATTTATTTGGAAAGTCCAATTGAAAAACATTTATCTTGAATAAAACTATGTTTGAAATACATTTCTTTGGAAAAGTATATTTGAAAAGTGTTCATGTTGAAGAAAACTATGTTTGAAGGACATTTCTTCGAAAAAGTATATTTGAAAAGCGTTTATGCTGAAGAAAACTATGTTTGAAGGACATTTTCCTTGGAAAAGTATATTTGAAAAGCATTTATCTTGAAGAAAACTATGTTTGAGAGACATCTCTTGGGAAAGTATATTTCAAAAGAATTTTCCATTAAAAAGGATTATACCTTAAAACTTTCAATATAAAAACTTGCGGGTGAAAGTTTACACTCGAAGATTTTGACCAATTTATTGGGATTTGGGGCTAAGGCCTGATGTGGAGACTAATGCAGTGCTGAGTTACTACTTGCCCTTATTGTGTTGTGATTTCCGGACTTGGGCTGTGTTCCCGTCCATCCTTCGATGTATTATTTTGGTGATCCGTTGCTTTTACTATTTTTCCTTCCTTATTGTAGTCATTCTGTTGTTAGCCATATTGTGTAGATAATAGATATAGGTTATGATTCTGTTATTTTCTATACTTATGCTTGTTCAGTTTATTAGACCAGTGGGTGTCTTGACTAGTCCTCGTCACTACTTCGCTGAGGTTAGTCTTGATACTTACTGGGCACTGCTGTGGTGCGCTCATACTACACTTCTGCACATTTTTGTGCAGATCCAGGTATTGGTCATTAGTAGCTGTGCGGATCCTTGCTGAGGAGACTCAAGGTAAACCTGTTGTTGCGTTCGCAGGCTTCAGAGTCACCTTCCTATTCTGTATTTACACTATTTTTACTTACTTCCAAACAGTTGTATTTAGAAGTTGTAGTAAACTCTGTAGAGCTTATGACTTGTACCACCAGGTTTCAGGAATATGCTCATTGTAATAAGAATTCTTTTCCAGAAAATATTAGATTTTATTTATTATTGTTGCTATTTCATGAATGTTAGGCTTACCTAGTCCATAAGACTAGGACGGGTCGTGACAAGTTGGTATCAGAGCTCTAGGTTAATAGGTGCTACGAGTCATAAGCGAGTTTACTAGAGTCTTGCGGATCGGTACGGAGACGTCTGTACTTATCTTCGAGATGCTACCGAACTATTAGGACAATTCCATTTCTTTCATTCCAATCGTGCGTGTTCATTGACCCTAAAGTTTGAAATTTATCATTCTATCCTCTCACAGATGGTGAGGACACGAGCTGCGTTTCCTGATAATGTTACCCCGAGAAAAATGTCACTAGGGGCAGAGGTCGACGAGGAGCATGTGTCGCAGCTAGGGAACCTACCAGAGCAGCAATTGAGGAGCCGCCAGTAATTCCAGTTGGGAGGCAGGTACCGGAGGTGCTTGCTATTACCCCGGGCTTTAGAAGACTTTAGCACAGTTCCTAAGCATATTTGGTACATTGACTCAGGCTGAGTTATATTCCGGTTGCACCAGTTACGTCACTGACCGGGGGAGGATCCCAGACTCCCACCGTCCACACTCCAGAGCAGCGAGTTCACGTTGATCAGGTTCCAAGTGTCATTGTGACACAGCCTGTGGCTCCAGTTCAGCTCATGGTCAGAGCAACAACATCTGAGGGAGAGCAGCTTAGATTTGCAAGATTCAAGAGATATAACACTCCTACATTCAGCGGTTTGGCTTCAGAGAGTGCACAGGGTTTTCTGGAGGAGTGCCATAGTATCCTCCGCACTTTGGATATTGTTAAAATAAGTGGGGTTGCTTTTACTACGTTCTAGCTTCAGGGAGCGGCTTATCAGTTGTGGCGGGCATGTGAGTTGGGTAGCCCGACCAAGTCAGCTTCACTTACTTGGAGTCAGTTTTCAGAAATGTTCTTGAGAGAGTTTGTACCCCAGTCCCTTTGGGATGCATGACGCGCAGAGTTTGAGCAGTTGCGCCAGGACACTACGTCAGTATTAGAGTAGGCCATCATATTTAGTGATTTGTCCAAACATGCACATGCCTTGGTCCCTTCAGTAGAGGGCGAGTCTATAGATTCATTGAGGGGCTCAGGCATGATATTTGGTTCAGCATGACTCGAGAGTTGGAGTCATATGTCTCGTTTCAGCAGGTGGTGGGGATCGCTCGCCGGTTAGAGGGCATGTGGGACCGGGAGTGAGAGGATAGACGAGGTCAGGAGAGTGTGTGCAGGGAGGCCAGGAGGCCTCGTAGACCGCAGAGATCTGCTGGTCCTTATTTTGGAGGCAGGGTGCGTCATGGTAGAGGTTTTGTGGGTCAGCTAGTTAGTTTGCATTACCGGCTTCGAGGATGAGCATGCGGACCACCTGCGAGTAGTACTTCAAACCCTCCGCGATTGTAAGTTGTATTCTAAGTTTTCTAAATGTGGGTTCCGGATGGAGTTTGTAGCATTCTTGGGGCATATTGTATACGATGAAGGTATAAAGGTAGACACTCAGAAGATTGCCGTGAAACCTTGGCCTAGACCTACCACTCCGACAGAGGTTCGTAACTTTCTAGTCTTAGAAGGACTCGAAGACTACTCACACTACTTCACTGAGGTTAGTCTTGATACTTACTGGTCACCTCTGTGGTATGCTCATACTACACTTCTGCACATTTTGATGCAGATCCAGGTATTGGTCATTAGTAGGTGTACGGATCCTTGCTGAGGGGACGCAAGGTAAACCTTCTGCTGCGTTCGCAGGCTTCAGAGTCACTTTCCTATTCCGTATTTACACTGTTTTTACTTACTTCCAAACAATTATATTTAGAAGTAGTAGTAAACTCTGTAGAGCTTATGACTTGTACTACCGGGTTTTGGGAATATTCTCATTGTAATAAGAATTGTTTTCTAAAAAATATTAGATTTTATTTATTGTTGTTGCTATTCCATGAATGTTAGGCTTACCTAGTCCTTAAGACTAGGATGGGTCGTGAGAAGTTGGTATCAGATCTCTAGGTTCATAGGTGGTACGAGTCATAAGCGAGTTTAGTAGAGTCTTGCGGATCGGTATGGAGACGTCTGTACTTATCTTCGAGAGGCTACCGAACTATTAGGACAATTCTATTTCTTTCATTCCTATCGTGCGAGTTCATTGACCCTAAAGTTTGAAATTTATCATTCTATCCTCTCACAGATGGTGAGGACACGAGCCGTGTTTCCTGATGATGTTACCCCTGAAACAGATGTCGCTAGGGGCAGAGGCAGAGGTCGATGAGGAGCACGTGCCGCAGCTAGGGCACCTACCAGAGCAGCAGTTGAGGAGCCGCCAGTAATTCCAGTCGGAAGGGAGGTAGCGGAGGCGCCTGCTGTTAACCCGGACTTCAGAAGACTTTAGCACAATTCTTGAGCATGCTTGGTACATTGGCTTAGGCGGGGTTATATTCCGGTTACACCAGTTACGTCACCGACGGGGGGAGGAGCCCAGACTCCCACCATCCACACTCAAAAGTAGCGAGTTCATGTTGGTTAGGTTCCAGGTGTCATGGTAACACAACCTATGGCTCCAATTTAGCTCATGGTCAGAGCAACAACATCTGAGGGAGACTAGCTTAGATTAGAAAGGTTCAAAAGATATAACCCTCCTACATTCAGCGGTTTGGCTTCAGAGAGTGCACAAGGTTTTCTAGAGAAGTGCCATAGCATCCTCCGCACTTTGGATATTGTTGAAATGACTGGGGTTTCCTTTACTACGTTCCAACTTTAGGGAGCGGCTTATCAGTGGTGGCGGGCATGTGAGTTGGGTAGCCCGACCAAGTCAGCTTCACTTACATGGAGTCAGTTTTCAGAAATGTTCTCGAGAGAGTTTTTACCCCAGTCTTTTCGAGATGCATGACGCCCGGAGGTTGAGCAGTTGCACCAGGGCACTATGTCAGTTAGAGTAGGCCATCATATTCAGTGATTTGGCCAAGCATGCACTTGCCTTAGTCGCTTCAGTTAGAGGGCGAGTCCATAGATTCATTGAGGGGCTCAGGCATGATATTTGGTTCAGCATGACTCGAGAGTTGGAGTCAGATGTCTCATTTCAACAGGTGGTAAGGATCGCTCTCCTGTTAGAGGGCATGTGGGACCGGGAGTGAGAGGACATACGAGGTTAGGAGAGAGATTACAGGGAGGCGAGGAGGACTCGTGGACCGGAGAGATCTGCTGGTCCTTATTTTGGAGGCAGGGTGCGTCACGGTAGAGGTTTTGTGGGTCAGCCAATTAGTACACTAAGGCCTGATGTGGAGACTAATGCAGTGCTGAGTTACTACTTGCCCTTATTGTGTTGTGATTTTCGTACTTGGGTTGTGTTCCCGTACGTCCTTCGGTTTATTATTTTGGTGATCCGTTGCTGTTTACTGTTTTTCCTTTCTTATTGTAGTCGTTCTGTTGTTAGCCATATTGTGTAGATAATAGATAGAGGTTATGATTCCATTATTTTCTGTACTTATGCTTGTTCAGTTTATTAGACTAGTGGGTGTCTTGAGTAGTCCTCGTCACTACTTCGCTGAGGTTAGTCTTGATACATACTGGGCACCGTTGTGGTGTGCTCATACTACACTTCTGCTCATTTTTGTGCAGATCCAGGTATTGGTCGTTAGTGGCTGTGTGGATCCTTGCTAAGGAGACTCAAGGTAAACATGTTGCTGCGTTCGCAGGCTTCAGAGTCACCTTCCTATTCTGTATTTATACTGTTTGTACTTACTTCCAAACAGTTGTATTTAGAAGTTGTAGTAAACTCTGTAGAGCTTATGACTTGTACTACCGGGTTTTGGGAATATGCTCATTGTAATAGGAATTCTTTTGTAGAAAATATTAGATTTTATTTATTATTGTTGCTATTCCATGAATGTTAGGCTTACCTAGTCCTTAAGACTAGGTGCCATCACGATACCCAACGGAGGGGGAATTTGGGTCGTGAGAGAAATGAACCTACTCATAGCGGCCAGTCTTCTAGTTAACCTCTAAACCTCTTTCACATTTGATAGCTGGTCGGGAATGTCCTCGATAGCTTTAATTTTATCAGGATTGACTTTGATCCCCCTTTGTGACACTAGGAAACCCAAGAACTTACCAGAGATGACTCTGAATGCACATTTTTTGGGGTTAAGCTTCATGTTGTGCTTCCTAAGGATGTCAAAAGTTTCTTGGAGGTTCTTCAAATGATCACCTACATTCAAAGACTTAACCGGCATATCATATATGTAAATTTCCATTGTTTCCCCAATTTCCTTTCCGAACATATGATTCACAAGCCTCTGTTAAGTGGCTCCGCCGTTCTTAAGCCCGAAAGGCATCACGTTGTAGCAATATGTGCCAAAGTTCGTTCTGAATGAAGTCTTTTCCTGATCCTCCGGGTTCATTTTGATTTGGTTGTACCGGGAATAAGCATTGAGGAAACTCATCAACTCTTGCCCGGCCGTCGCATCAATCATTTTATCAATGTTTGGCAATGGGAACGAGCCTCTTGGACACATCTTATTTAGATCCTTATTATCTACGCACATGCTGAATTTATTATTCGTTTTTGGAACTACTATGAAATTAGCTAGCTAGTCGGGATACTTTACCTCCCAGATTGAACAGATATCAAGAAATCGAGTTACCCCTTCTTTGACAAACCTGTTTCTTACCTCGGCAATAGGGAATTTTCTTCCTTACCGGAGGGATGTTGGGGTTCAGGATTAACTTGTGTACGACCACTTCTAGCGGAATACCTATCATATCCGCATGCAACCACGCAAAACAATCAACATTAAATTTAAGAAATTTTATATATCCTAACCTGAGATCGAGGTTTAATCATGTCCCCGAGTGGAACGACCTCTCCAAGAACTTCTCAAAAAATGCAACTTGTTCGAGTCCTTCCGTTGTGGATTTGGTTGCGTCCATTTCTTCTGGTACCTAAAAATACCTTGGTACTTGATAAGATTCCGACAGCTCCTACCCCTTGTTGACTTCATTTGGCTCGGGATCACGCATCGGTTCCTATAATTTCTATGCCTCATGTTCCTTCCCTTTACTACTGGAAACCGAGATTGCGTTCATCTCCCTTGTCGCCGGTTGATCTCCTCATATTTGTTTAATTCCCTCTCAAGTTGGGAATTTCAGAAGTTAATGGTCTGTTACTGGCACAACCTTCATCGCATGTAGCCATGGTCTTCCAAGAATAATGTTGTAGCCCATGTTGCTTGTCTACTACTTCAAACAGGGTCATCTTCGTGACTTCATCGGCGTTTGTGGGCAGCAGGATCTCCCCTCGAGTTATCACACTTGCTAAGTTGAACCCGATGAGGAGCTTTGTAGCCGGAATGATGCTTCCAGTTAGCTTAGCTGTTTCTAGCACTATCCATTGGATAATATTGGTTGAACTCCCAGGGTCCACCAAAACACTTTTAATTAAAATATAAAACAGTAAGAGAAATTACCAGGGCATCATTGTGCGATAGTAGGAGTCCATCTGTGTCCTCCTCTATGAAGGTGATATCGTCCTCGGTGACTTCCCAGAGTCTTTTTCTATGGGTCACACTTACCTTTGTCTTTTTTGTTGCTAAAAAGGTTACACTATTAATCTCATTTCCTCCACAAATAATGTTGATCGTTAGATGAGGAGGATCTTCTCCTGTCTTCGAGGGTTCCACGCTATCCATGTTCAATAGTTATCTTTAGCCGGGTTGCTTAAGAACTCTGTGAGATGGCCATTTTTCAGCAATGTCTCCATTTCCTCGCGCATATGTTCGCAATCCCCAGTTTGGTGGACGTTAGTCCCATGATACTCAAAGCATAGATTAGGATCCCTCTGACTAGGATCGGATCATCAGCCTTAGAAACCATGCTTCCTTAATGTTCCTCTTCGCCGATACCAATTCCACCACGCTGACATTGAAATTATACTCGGGAAATCTGGGATAGGTGGAATCTCGAGAGCCCAATATCTATTTTTCCTGCAACAATCTATTATTCAGGCCATGGTCAACTCTCCTATTGGTAGCGGACATGTCCGCCGACTGGAAACCTCTGTCGCGTCCTTCACCCCTTTCGTAGGGAAAAAATTGTCCTTTAGAAGACTGTCGATCTATGTCGAAGTCATTCTTCAATTTTCCCTTATTCTTCTCTCGGTCTCGGCCCTTGGTTGATGCCGGGAAATTGAGTTGGTTATCCTCTATTCTTATCTTCGATTTGTAGCGGTTGTGGACATCTACACATGTTGTTGCCTGGAACTCGAGCAGACTTTCTTTCAATTTTTGGGAAGCGTCAGAGCTCCTCGGGTTCTGCCACTTAGTAAGCGCCTCAGCTTCCCATTCATCCGGCTGGACCGGTAGCAGCATTATTTCCTTTTGGAATTTAGTCACCAACTCTCACAACAATTTGGACTTTCCTTGCGCAATTCTGAATATATCGGCCTTTCAGGCCTGTACCTTCCTAGCCCTGGCATGGGCCTTGATAAAAGAATCTGCGAGCATCTCAAAAGAATCTATTGATTGCTCGGGTAGGAGTTAATACCATGTTAGGGCCCCCTTTGTGAGAGTCTCCCCGAACTTCTTCAACAAGACTGACTCAATCTCGTGCGGAGCTAAGTCATTTCCGTTCACCGCCGTTGTGTAGGAGGTGATGTGCTCCTGAGGATCCGAAGTCCCAAAATATTTTGGCACATCTGGCAATTAGAACCGCTTCGGGATTAACTCTGGTTCCACGCTCGATTTAAAAGGCAACTGACTGTATTTGTTTGAATCCGGTCCTTTCAACACTGGCGGTGCGCCCAGACTTTAATCCATTGGGGCATTTATTTTTCGCATAAATCGCACGAGTTTGGTTTTAAAGGGATCATTCCCGTTATTATTACAAGATCCGCTGTCATTCCCCCCGGTCCCGTCGAAGCTGACCTCATCCCTCGGGGTATTGTTATAAACCTTTTGCGCTATTTCATTTACGGGAGCGCGGGAGGAACTAGACCTCTTCCATCCGCGTTCTTGGAAGCACCCGACAACGCTTGCCTCAACTCTATCTTGGCCAGATCTTGTCGCGAGAGATAGCCCGTAATAACCTTTTGTTTTTCCCTTAGGATTCTCAACGTTTCCACAACATGCTCATCTTCAGCATCATCAGGAGTTTCCTCCCGAATGTGCCATGGATATTGCATGCCGTGGACCTGTGTGGCTACATCCTCCTCGTTGCAAGTATTGCAGGAAAAATGAGTAGATAATATTGAACAAGAACGAGAAGAAAAAAATTGTGTCGTGGCAAGCCACAGCCTTGAAAGTGATTTCGGCCCGACATGGTGCAAATCGTTAAGACCGGTCGTTCCCCAAGGTTCCGCAGCACCTCCAAACATTGCACTCGTGGCTGGAAGTTTGGAATTTTCACAAAAAAATTGTCCAGAAATCGGTTGAAGAAGAAAAGAAGACAAATGTGGTTTTTTATGTGTTTGAAAAATCCACAAGTCAGCTCCGAATATAGATGAAATGCTAGAGTTGTTACAAGAAGGAAAATTAAATTGGGGGTTATGGAAATAAAAGAGTTGTTACATCTTTTTTAGCAAAACCAGATTTGGATTAGGCCTTATGTATATCTCGCGCGCAGGGGGGAAAATCGACCCGTTCTTCCTTCAGGACCAATTTCTCATGTGCGCGAGAACACTCCCTTTTACTAGCTCTTTACATGCCTAAAAAAGAGCATTTCAATATAAAGAGAAGAAAAATACTTTTCACAACCAATGGGGGAAACTTTGTCTTTCACAACAGACAAAGAAGTAAAGAAGAAAAAAGGGACCATAAAGACATCGTTATCTGCCATTTTCATGGTTTTTCGTTTAAAACAAAGAAATAAACAAGTTAGTAATCGATGCAAGGATCAACTCAATTACCCAACTGTCTCCCACGGTGGGTGCCAAATTATTTATCTGTAAAATGGTACAGTTGAATTTGTAACGTGGTTTATACACAAGAGAATCGATTTGATCCCAAAATGATAAATAAATTAAATAAAGTGCAAAGACATAGCATTGAAATCGAGATATGGTAGCAAATAACTTGATTCCGGGAGCAGAGCTTCCGAAGGCAGTAATACTATCAATAGACTGGAAATAAAATATTATATATCTTATAATAATGTATAGCATTAGTTTTTCAGAAAATTCATGTCCTTTACAATGGTGTTTGAAGTTACTATTTATAGCTGCACCTAAGGAACAAGATCCAGGGATCAAGCCTCTCTTAAATAACAGTTATGGGGGCCATTGATGAATGTGTAGCGACAGGCTATGAATGTCAAGTTCTCTATAACGGCTTGTGTATTTAATACTGAAGAATATTCTTCATTGAATGTCATCGGGTGGCAAACATGTGTTTGTCTTCATTAGCAATATTTCCTTCAGGGTCTTCCCAGTGCCAACCGAAGTTGTTGTCCCCGATCTTGGTTTCCATTTACCTCGCTTTTCGTCTGCCTCCGGTTCTACGTGTCTCATTATTATTCATGTATTTAATGAACCGATTTTACCCTATACAGATAGTCCCCTTGCTTTCCAGTGGCACTTCTTTGTGTCATCGGAAAGATGGTGAAGACTATAAACTTTCGTGTAATGTACTATCATGGTTAAGAAGAGAGTATGGTGAAGAAAAAATAACATCGTGACTCCTTGCCTGAAGCCCTTTTTCGTTTTAGTGAAGATTTGAATAACTGACTAAGGCAGAGTTATGAATCCACAACCCTATGAATCTTCAAACACAATACCACCCAAACCATATTGATCATTCAAAACCAAATCAGTATGGCATGGAGAACAAAGCGTCTTTTAGGGATATGCTATTATCCTCAGAACCAATAATCCTTGCATCAAACGAGAGCCAATCCAACTTTGAGTTGTCAGAAAATCTCTCTGAAGATGAAACGTTTGAGCAGTTAATGAAGTCTACCACACGAGGCATAACAATGATCACACTAACAGAGGAAGATAGACAGAGGATTTATGATCCATGAAAGTGATCTATCATAGTTAAGCTCTTTGGAAAACGTATACTACATCATTACTTAAAAAAGAAAATTCAAGAGCTATGGCGCCCAACGGAGGATTTTCTATTAATTGATCTAGGTGAAGATTATTACACAATCAAATTCAAGAAAAAGAAAACATGGACAAAGCCCTTCATCAAGGTTCGTGGTTCATCAATGGTCATTACCTTTCTATTGCAAAATGGAAGACAAACTTTGTAGCCACAAAAGAGAAATTGACAACCCCAACAATATGGATTATGCTACAACAACTACCAACGGACGTCTGCTAAAAAATGATCTATGCACATCAACCACAATGAGGGGTTGCTATGCCAGACTTTGTGTGGAGCTACCTTTAGAGGTTCCTGTGCAACCCTTCATATATATTGGTAAACACAAATAATATATCCACTATGAAGGTGATAATTTCCTATGCAAATATTATGGAAGACTGGGACATATAGTAGGGCAATGCATTTCCATCCAAAAAGACATCAAGGAAAGTTCATGCACAAGCAATAAACCACCAAATTTAAAGGCGGAGGATCAAGAAGGTGAATGGAAAACAGTTGCCTTCAACAAAGGAAAGAGGAAAAATTCAAAAAGTAGTCCAAAACACAATCAACCCAAAGGATAAGTATGATAGACCAGGTATCTCGGTAAAATTATTCAATGAAAATACAGGTAAGTACTTAGATACTCAAATTTTGCAATATAAAACTAAAAACCCTTCACAAAATTTGATTAAAGTTCCGGCTAGACCGGATATGACCAATACCACCATACCAGTCCAAAACTACTTCTCACAACTTGATGACGAGCAAATGGTTTTGAACAAAACCACCAAACATGAAAATAAAAATTCTATTAAATCGGAAGACATGGCAATACTAGAATCCTACGCGTCTACTATTAATGTTAATGAAATTTTTGACATGCAATTAGATCCTACTAAAAATGAGATTAACTCCTATAATAATTCTAACTCTACACTGCCTATCACTCAATCAAAACAAAAGCCTACTACAAATCCCCCAATAACCGAATCAAAGAGAGGAAATCTACTCCAAAGATATGAAAATATTACCCCCCCCCCCCAAAAGGC
>ML409977.1:0-41356 GCA_005239525.1 Nicotiana knightiana | reverse complement strand
AGAAAATCTGTACAATTTGATGTCTTGCCGTTCGAATCCCTTCTCTCCTCTTCAAATCTCCCTTAAATTGTGTTGTTTGGGGGTCTATTTATAAGTTTAGGACAAACCCTAAACGTGTAGGAGACTTCTATTCCAACCGGGAAACACTTAAACTCGTCAAAACTCGGATTTGACCAAACCTGGGACCCCGGGCGTTTTGGCTCTAAGGCCTGGATAAGGCCAGGCCAGGCCTGGCGTTTTGGCTCTGAGGCCTGGATAAAGTCAGGCCAGGCCTGACGTTTTGGCTCTAAGGCCTGGATAAAGCCAGGCCAGGCCTGGCGTTTTGGCTCTAAGGCCTGGATAAGGCGAGGCCAGGCCTGGCGTTTTGGCTCTAAGGCCTGGCTATAGCCCGGTGCACTCCTCTTCGCCTCTTGAGCGTATTTTTGACGTTTTTGCATCCATTTAGCTCGGCTTCCATCTCCAATTCACCTACACATGAAATTGACTCCATTATGCTCATAAAAAGTTTGTTTTAATCATTAACGCACATAAAATGTAAGGCATATAACATGTTAAACTTTGCAATTTAGTCTCGCATCTAATACCAATTTAATTGTCGTAATACACCAAAAAGTGTAATTTGGTCATGGCGGGGCGGTGATTATAGTTTCTTTTTGGTCATGGAGGGGCGGTGACTCTGGTTTCCCAAGTCGTATTTGATGTCCCGGACAAATATTAGGCGATCAGAGTCTGGCTCCGTCCCACGGCGGAAGGTGTGGGCTATAACACACGAACATATTGCAATCGGTCAGGAATACCAGTTTAATTGCCGTAAAACACCAAAAAATGTAATTTGGTCATGGCGCGGTGGTTACTATGGTTTTTTAGGTCGTATTTGATGTCCCTGGCAAATGCGATCCGGGTTCAGCTCCGTCCCACGGCGGAAGGCATGGGCTATAATACACGAAAATATTGCAATCGGCCAAAATTCCAGTTTAATTGCCGTAAAATGCCAAAAAATTTAATTTGGTCATGGGGGAAGTGAATATGGTTCCCCCAGTCGTGTTTGATGTACCGAAACAATATTAGGCGATCCAGGTCCCGATCCATCCCATGACAGAAGGTGTGGTCTATTGCACACGAAAATATTGCAGTCAGGCGGAATTCCAGTTTAATTGCCGTAAAACACCAAAAAATGTAATTTGTTCATGGCAGGGTGGTGACTATGGTTTATTAGGTCGTATTTGATGTCCCCGGACAAATCTTAGGCGATCCGGTTTCGGCTCCGTCCCACGGCGGAAGGCGTGGGCTATAACATACGAAAATATTAGAATCAGGCGGAATTCCAGTTTAATTGCCGTAAAATTTCAAAAAATGTAATTTGGTCATGGCTAGGCAGTGAATATGGTTCCCCCGGTTGAATTTGATATCACAGACAAATATTAGGCTATTCGGGTCTGAAACCGTCCCACGACAGAAGGTGTGGGCTATAGCACACGAAAATATTGCAATCTGGCGGAATTCCAGTTTAATCGCCGTAAACACCAAAAAATGTAATTTGGTCATGGAGGGGCGGTGACTATGGTTCCTTAGGTCATATTTGGTCCCATTGCGGAAGGCGTGGGCTATAGCACACGAAAATATTGCAATCTGGCGGAATTCCAGTTTAATCGCCGTAAACACCAAAAAATGTAATTTGGTCATGGAGGGGCGGTGACTATGGTTCCTTAGGTCATATTTGGTCCCATTGCGGAAGGCGTGGGCTATAGCACACGAAAATATTGCAATCTGGCGGAATTCCAGTTTAATCGCCGTAAACACCAAAAAATGTAATTTGGTCATGGAGGGGCGGTGACTATGGTTCCTTAGGTCGTATTTGATGTCCCGGACAAATATTAGGCGATCTGGATCCAGCTCTGTCCCACGGGGGAAGGCGTGGGCTATAGCACACGAAAATATTGCAATGGGTCACAATTCTAGTTTTATGGCCATAAAATGCCAATAAATGTAATTTGCTCATGGAGGGGTGGTAACTATGGTTCCTTAGGTCATATTTGGTCCCATTGCGGAAGGCGTGGGCTATAGCATACGAAAATATTGCAATCGGGCGGAATTCCAATTTAATTGCCGTAAAACACCAAAAAATGTAATTTGGTCATGGCGGAGTGATGATTATGGTTCCCTGGTCGTATTTTATGTCCCAGATAAAATATTAGGGGATCCGGGTCCATCTCCGTCCCACGGAGGAAGGTGTGGGCTATTATCACATGAAACTATTTCAAGAGGACGAAATTCTAGTTTTATGGCCGTAAGATGCCAAACAATGTAATTTGGTCATGGCTGGGTGGTGATTATGGTTCCCCCGGTCGTATTTGATTTCCCAAAAAAATATTAGGAGATCCGAGTCTAGCTCCGTCCCACGGCGGAAGGCGTGGGCTATAGCACACGAAAATATTGCAATCGGGCAGAATTCCAGTTTAATTGCCCTAAAATGCCAAAAATGTGATTTGGTCATGGCGAGTGGTGACTATGGTCACCCTGTGTCTTATTTGATGTCCCGGACAAATATTAGGCGATCCGGGTCCGGCTCCGTCCCACGGCGAAAAGCGTGGGTTATAGCACACAAAAATATTGCTATCGGGCAGAATTCTAGTTTAATTTCCGTAAAACACCAAAGAATGTAATTCGGTCATGGAGGGGCAGTGACTATGGTTCCTTAGGTCGTATTTGAATTCCCGGACAAATATTGGGCGATCCGGGTCTGGCTCCGTCCCACGACGGAAGGCGTGGGGTATAGCACACAAAAATATTGGAATCGGGCGGAATTCTATTCTTATTGCCGTAAAATGCCAAAAATGTAATTTGGTCATGTAGGGGCGGTAAATATGGTCCCCCCGGTTGTATTTGATGTCCTTGAACAATATTAGGCGATCCAGGTTTGTCTCCGTCTCACGGAGGAAAGCGTGGGCTATAACACACGTAAATATTGCAATCGCGCGGAATTACAGTTTAATTGTCGTACAACACAAAAAGTTGTAATTTGGTCATAGCGGGGCGGTGATTATGGTCCCCCCCATTGTATTTGATGTCCCTGACAAATATTAGGCGATCCAGGTCCGGCTCCGTCTCAGGGAGGAAGGCGTGGGCTATAACACACGAAAATATTGCAATCGGGCGGAATTCCAGTATAATAACCGTAAAACACCAAAATATGTAATTTGGTCATGGAGGGGTGGTGACTATGGTTCCTTAGGTCGTATTTGATGTCTCGGACATTAGGCTATTCGGGTACGGCTCCGTCCCACGGAGGAAGGCGTGGGCTATAGCACACGAAAATATTGCAATCGGTCGAAATTCCAGTTTTATAGCCGTAAAATGCAAATAAATTTAATTTGGTCATGGCGAGGCGGTGAATATGGTTCCTTGGGTCGTATTTGATGTCGCAGACAAATAGTAGTCTATCAGGGTCCGGCTCTATCCCACGGTGAAAGGCGTGGGCTATATCACACGAAAATATTGCAAGCGGACGGAAATCTAGTTTGATTGCCGTAAAACACCAAAAAATGTAATTTGGTCATGACGGAGCAGTGACTATGGTTCCTTAGGTCGTATTTGAATTCCCAGACAAATATTTGACGATTCGGGTCTGGCTCCGTCCCGCAACGGAATGTGTGGGGTATAACACACGAATATATTGGAATAAGGTGGAATTTCAATTTTATGGCCGTAAAATGCCAAAAATTTCATTTGGTCATGGAGGGGCAGTGAATATGGTTCCTTAGGTCGTATTTAATGTCACAAAAAAATATTAGGCTATCTGGGTCCGTTTCCGGGTCCATCCCACAGCGGAAGGTGTGGGCTATCGCACACGAAAATATTGGAATCGGGCGGAATTCAAGTTTAATTGTCGTAAAACACCAAAAAATGTAATTTGGTCATGGCGGGGCGGTGACTATGGTTACATAGGTCGTATTTGATGTCTCAGACAAATATTAGGCTATCCAGGTCCGACTCCGTTACACGGAAAGCGTGGGCTATAGCACACGAGAATATTGTAATCGTGCGGAATTCCAGTTTAATTGTCGTAAAACACCAAAAAATGTAATTTGATCATAGTGGAGCAGTGATTATGGTTTCCCCGGGTGTATTTTATGTCCCTGACAAATATTAGGCGTTCGAGGTTCGGCTCCGTCTCACGGAGGAAGGCGTGGGCTATAACACACAAAAATATTGCAATCGGGCGGAATTCCAGTTTAATTGCGTAAAACACCAAAAAATGTAATTTGGTCATGGAGGGGTGGTGACTATGGTTCCTTAGGTCGTATTTGATGTCTCGTACATTAGGCGATCCGCGTCGGGGTCCGGCTCCGTCCCACGGCGGAAGGCGTGGGCTATAGCTCACGAAAATATTGCAATCGGTCGGAATTCCAGTTTTATGGCCGTAAAATGCCAATAACTTTAATTTGGTCATGGCGAGGCGGTGAACATGGTTCCTTGGGTCGTATTTGATGTCGCGGAAAAATATTAGGCTATCAGGGTCCGGCTCTGTCCCACGGTGGAAGGCGTGGGCTATATCACACGAAAATATTGCAAACGGGCGGAATACCAGTTTGATTGCCGTAAAACACCAAACAAAGTAATTTGGTCATGGCGGGGAAGTAACTATGGTTCCTTAGGTCGTATTTAAATTCCCGGAAAAATATTGGGCGATCCGAGTCTAGCTCCGTCCCACGACGGAAGATGTGGGGTATAGCACACGAATATATTGGAATAAGGTGGAACTCCAATTTTATGGCCGTAAAATGTCAAAAATTTAATTTGGTAATGGCGGGGCGGTGAATATGGTTCCTTAGGTTGTATTTGATGTCGCGGAAAAATATTAGGCTATCCGGGTCCGTCCCACGGAGGAAGGTGTGGGCTTTCGCACACGAAAATATTGGAATCAGGCGGAATTCCAGTTTAATTGTCGTAAAACACCAAAAAATATAATTTGGTCATGGTGGGGCGGTGACTTTGGTTACTTAGGTCGTATTTGATGTCTCAGAAAAATATTAGGCGATCTGGGTCAAACTCCGTTACACGGAAGGCGTGGGCTATAGCACACGAGAATATTGCAATCGAGCGGAATTCTAGTTTAATTATCGTAAAATACCAAAAAATGTAATTTGGTCATAGCAGGGTGGTGAATATGGTTCCCCCGGTTGTATTTGATTTCCCTGAAAAGTATTAGGTGATCTAGGTCCGGCTCCATTTCACGGAGGAAGGCGTGGACAATAACACACGAAAATATTACAATCGGGCGGAATTCCAGTTTAATTGCGTAAAACACCAAAAAATGTGATTTGGTCATGGAGGGGTGGTGACTATTGTTCCTTAGGTCGTATTTGATGTCTCGGACATTAGGCGATCCGGGTCTGGATCTGGCTCCGTCCCACGGCGGAAGGCGTGGGCTATAGCACACGAAAATATTGCAATCGGTCGGAATTCCAATTTTATGGCCGTAAAATGCCAATAACTTTAATTTGGTCATGGTGCGGCGGTGAATATGGTTCCTTGGGTCGTATTTGATGGCGCGTACAAATATTAGGCTATCAGGGTCCTGCTCCATCCCACGGTGGAAGACGTAGGTTATAGCACACGAAAATATTGCAAACGGGCAACATTCCAATTTGATTGCCGTAAAACACCAAAAAATGTAATTTGGTCATGGCGGGGCAGTGACTATGGTTCCTTAGGTCGTATTTGAATTCCTGGACAAATATTGGGCGATCCGGGTCTGGTTCCGTCCCAGGACAGAAGGCGTGGGGTATATCACACGAATATATTGGAATAAGGTGGAATTCCAATTTATGGCCGTAAAATACCAAAAATTTAATTTGGTCATGAAGGGGTGGTGAATATGGTTCTTTAGGTCGTATTTGATGTTGCGGAAAAATATTAGGCCATTCGGGTCCGTGTCCGAATCTGTCTCACGGCGGAAGGTGTGGGTTATCGCATACATAAATATTGGAATCAGGCGGAATTCCAGTTTTATGACTGTAAAATGCCAAAAAATGTAATTTGGTCATGGAGGGGTGGTGGCTATTGTTCATTAGGTCGTATTTGATGTCCCGGACAAATATTAGGCAATCCGGGTCCGGCTCCATCCTACGACGAAAGGCGTGGGCTATAGCACACGAACATATTGCAATCGAGCGAAATTAAAGTTTAATTGTCGTAAAACACCACAAATGTAATTTGGTTATGGAGGGGCGGTGGCTATGGTTCCTTAGGTTGTATTTGATGTCCCAGACAAATATTAGGTGATGCAGGTCCGGCTTCGTGCCGCGGCGGAAGGCGTGGGCTATAACACATGATAATATTAGAATCAGGCGGGGCAGTGAATATGGTTCCTTAGGTCGTATTTGATGTCGCGGACAAATAATAGGCTATCCGGGTTCGGGTCCGTCTCACGGCGGAAGGTGTGGGCTATCGCACACGAAAATATTGGAATCGGGCGAAATTCCAGCTTTATGGCTGTAAAATGAGAAAAAATGTAATTTGGTCATGGAGGGGCGCTGACTATGGTTCCTTAGGTCGTATTTGATGTCCCGGACAAATATTAGGCGATCGGGGTCCGGATCCATCCTACGACGAAAGGCGTAGGCTATAACACACGAACATATTGCAATCACAAGTTTAATTGTCATAAAACACCAAAAAATTTAATTTGGTGTGGGCTATAGTACACGAGAATATTGCAATCGCGCAGAATTCAAGTTAAATTGTCGTAAAACACCAAAAAATGTAATTTGGTCATGGAGGGGCGGTGATTATGGTTCCCCCGGTTGTATTTGATGTCCCTGAAAAATATTAGGCGATCCAGGTCCGGCTCCGTCCCAAGGAGGAAGGCATGGGCTATAACACACGAAAATATTGCAATCGGGCGGAATTCCAATTTTATTGCCGTAAAACACCAAAAAATGTAATTTGGTCATGGAGTGGTTGTGAATATGGTTCCTTGGGTCGTATTTGATGTCTCCGACAAATATTAGGCGGTCGGGGTCCGGCTCCGTCCCACGGCGGAAGGCGTGGCTCACGAAAATATTGGAATGAGGCGGAATTCCAGTTTTACGGCCATAAAATGCCAAAACCTTTAATTTGGTCATGGAGGGGTAGTGAATATGGTTCCTTTGGTCGTATTTGATGTCGCAGAAAAATATTAGGCTATCCGGGTCCCGGTCCGGGTCTGTCCCACGGCGGAAGGTGTGGGCTATCGCACACGAAAATATTGGAATGGGGCAGAATTCCAGTTTTATGGCTGTAAAACAACAAAAAATATAATTTGGTCATGGAGCGGCGGTGACTATGGTTCCTTAAGTCGTATTTGATTTCCCGGAAAAATATTAGGCGATCCGGGTCCGGATCCATCCTACGACGAAAGGCGTGGGCTATAACACACGAACATATTGCAATCGGGCGAAATTCAAGTTTAATTGTCATAAAACACCAAAAAATATAATTTGGTCATGGAGGGGCAGTGACTATGGTTCCTTAGGTCATATTTGATGTCCCGGACAAATATTAGGTGATGCAGGTCCGGCTCCGTCCCACGGCGGAAGGCGTGGGCTATAACACATGAAAATACAGGAATCAGGCGGAATTCCAGTTTTGTGGCCCTAAAATGAAAAAATATTTAATTTGGCCATGGTGTGACAGTGAATATGGTTCCTTAGGTCGTATTTGATGTCGCAGACAAATATTAGGCCATCCAGGTCCGGGCCTTACCACACGAAAATATTGCAATCGGGCGAAATTATTGTTTAATTGCCGTAAAATGCCTCAAAATTTAATTTGGTCATGGCGAGGCGGTGACTATGGTTCCTTAGGTCGTATTTGATGTCCCGAACAAATATTAGGCAATCCGGGACCGGATCCGTCCTACGGCGGATGGCGTGGGCTATAGCACAGGTAAATAATAGAATCGGGCGGAATTCCAGTTTAATTGCCGTAAAATGCCAAAAAAATTAATTTTTTCATGGTGGGGCTTTGAATATGGTTCCTTAGTTCGTATTTGATGTCCCGGACAAATATTAGGAAATCGGGGTCCGGCTCCATCCCACGGTGGAAGGCGTGGGATATAGCACACGAAAATATTGCAAATGGGCGGAATTCAAGTTTAATTGCCGTAAAACACCAACAAATGTAATTTGATCACGGTGGGGCGGTGAATATGGTTCCTTAGGTCAGATTTGATGTCTCAGACAAATATTAGGCGATACGGGACCGACTTCGTCCCACGGCGAAAGTTGTGGGCTATAGCACACGAGAATATTGCAATCGCGCGAAATTCCAGTTTAATTATCGTAAAACACCAAAAAATTTAATTTGGTCATGGAGGGGAGGTGATTATGGTTCTCCCGGTTGTATTTGATGTCCCTGAAAAATATTAGGCGATCCAGGTCCGTCTCCGTCCCACGGAGGAAGGCATGGGCTATAACACACGAAAATATTACAATCGGGCGGAATTCAAGTTTTATTGCCATAAAACACCAAAAAATGTAATTTGGTCATGGAGGGGTGTTGACTATGGTTCCTTAGGTCGTATTTTATGTCTCGGAGAAATATTAGACGATCCGGGTTCGACTCCGTCCCACGGCGGAAGGCTTGGGCGATAGCTCACGAAAATATTCGAATCAGGCGGAATTCTAGTTTTACGGCCACAAAATGCCAAAAATTTAATTTGGTCATGGCGGGGAAGTGAATATGGTTCCTTAGGTCATATTTGATGACGCGGACAACTATCTTGCTATTCAGGTTCGGGTCCGGGTCCATCCCACGGCGGAAGGTGTGGGCTATCGCACAAGAAAGTATTGGAATCTGGCGGAATTCCAGTTTTATGGCTCTAAAATACCAAAAAATGTAATTTGGTCATGGAGGGGTAGTGAGTAAGGTTCCTTAGGTCGTATTTGATGTGCCAGACAATATTAGGTGATCTGGGTCCGCCTCCATCCTACGACGGAAGGCGTGGGCTATAACACACGAACATATTGCAATCGGGCGAAATTCAAGTTTAATTGTCATAAAACACCAAAAAATGTAATTTGGTCATGGAGGGGCGGTGACTATGGTTCTTTAGTTCGTATTTGATTTCCCGGAAAAATATTAGGCGATCCAGGTCCGGATCCATCCTACGACGAAAGGCGTGGGCTATATAACACACGAACATATTGCAATCAGGCAAAATTCAACTTTAATTGTCATAAAACACCAAAAAATTTAATTTGGTCATGGAGGGGCGGTGACTATTGTTCCTTAGGTCGTATTAGATGTCCCGGAAAAATATTAGGTGATGCAGGTCCGGCTCCGTCCCACGGCGGAAGGCGTGGGCTATAGCACATGAAAATACTGGAATCAGGCGGAATTCCAGTTTTGTGGCCGTAAAATGAAAAAATATTTAATTTGGCCATGGCGTGGCGGTGAATATGGTTCCTTAGGTCGTATTTGATGTCGCGTGCAAATATTAGGCCATCCAGGTCCGGATCTTACCACACGAAAATATTGCAATCGGGCGAAATTATTGTTTAATTGCCGTAAATGCCTCAAAATTTAATTTGGTCACGGCGGGGCGGTGACTATGGTTTCTTAGGTCGTATTTGATGTCCCGAACAAATATTAGGCTATCCGGGACCGTATCCATTCCATGGCGGATGGCGTGGGCTATAGCCCAGGTAAATAATAGAATCGGGCGGAATTCCAGTTTAGCCGTAAAATGCCAAAAAAATTAATTTTGTCATGGAGGGGCTGTGACTATGGTTCCTTAGGTCGTATTTGATGTCCCAGACAAATATTAGGCAATCCAGGTCCGGCTCCATCCCACGGCGGAAGGCGTGGGATATAGCACACAAAAATATTTCAAATGGGCGGAATTCCAGTTTAATTGCCGTAAAACACCAACAAATGTAATTTGGTCACGGCGGGGCGGTGAATATGGTTCCTTAGGTCAGATTTGATGTCTCAGACAAATATTAGGCGATACGGGTCCGACTCCGTCCCACGGCGGAAGTCGTGGGCTATAGCACACGAGAATATTGCAATCGCACGGAATTCCAGTTTAATTATCGTAAAATACTAAAAAAATGTAATTTGGTCATGGAGGGGAGGTGCTTCTGGTTCCCCCGGTTGTATTTGATGTCCCTGAAAAATATTAGGCGATCCAGGTCCGGCTCCGTCCCGCGGAGGAAGGCATGGGCTATAACACACGAAAATATTACAATCGGGCGGAATTCAAGTTTTATTGCCGTAAAACACCAAAAACTGTAATTTGGTCATGGAAGGGTTGTGACTATGGTTCCTTAGGTCTTATTTTATGTCTCGGAAAAATATTAGGCGATCCGGGTCTGGATCCGTCCCACGGCGGAAGGCGTGGGCGATAGCTCAAGAAAATATTCGAATCAGGCGGAATTCTAGTTTTACGGCCACAAAATGCCAAAAACTTTAATTTGGTCATGGAGGGGCAGTGAATATGGTTCCTTAGGTCATATTTGATTATGCGGACAACTATCATGCTATTCAGGTTTGGGTCCGGGTCCCTCCCACGGCGGAAGGTGTGGGCTATCGCACACGAATGTATTGGAATCTGGCGGAATTCCAGTTTTATGGCTCTAAAATGCCAAAAAATGTAATTTGGTCATGGAGGGGTAGTGAGTAAGGTTCCTTAGGTCGTATTTGATGTGCCAGACAAATATTATGTGATATGGGTCCTCCTCCATCCTACGACGAAAGGCGTGGGTTATAACACACGAACATTTTGCAATCGGGCGAAATTCAAGTTTAATTGTCATAAAACACCAAAATTTAATTTGGTCATGGAGGGGCGGTGACTATGGTTCCTTACGTCGTATTTGATGTCCCGGTCAAATATTAGGTGAGGCAGGTCCGGCTCCGTCCCACGGCGGAAGGCGTGGGCATAGCACATGAAAACACTGGAATCAGGCGGAATTCCAGTTTTGTGGCCGTAAAATGAAAAAATATTTAATTTGGCCATGGCGTGGCGGTGAATATGGTTTCTTAGGTCGTATTTGATGTCGCGGACAAATATTAGTCCATCCGGGTCTGGCTCTTACCACACGAAAATATTGCAATCGGGCGAAATTAATGTTTAATTGCCGTAAAATGCCTCAAAATTTAATTTGGTTATGGCGGGGAGGTTACTATGGTTCATTAGGTCGTATTTGATGTCCCGAACAAATATTAGGCGATCCGAGACCAGATCTGTCCCACGGCGGATGGCGTGGGCTACAACACAGGTAAATAATATAATCAGGCGGAATTCCAGTTTAATTGCCGTAAAATGATGAAAATTTTAATTTTGTCATGGAGGGGCTGTGACTATGGTTCCTTAGGTCGTATTTGATGTCCCGGAAAAATAATAGGCAATCCGGGTCCGGCTCCATCCCACGGCGGAAGGTGTCGGATATAGCACACGAAAATATTGCAAATGGGCGGAATTCTTGTTTAATTGCCGT
Source organism: Nicotiana knightiana (assembly GCA_005239525.1). Taxonomy (NCBI): domain Eukaryota; kingdom Viridiplantae; phylum Streptophyta; class Magnoliopsida; order Solanales; family Solanaceae; genus Nicotiana; species Nicotiana knightiana. Next base: position 29,870 of record ML409977.1, on the reverse strand, counting down.
AAAACACCAAAAAATGTAATTTGGTCATGGTGCGGCGGTGAATATGGTTCCTTAGGTCGTATATGATGTCTCACACAAATATTAGGTGATACGGGTCCGACTTTGTCCCACGGCGGAAGGCGTGGGCTATAGTACACGAGAATATTGCAATCGTGTGGAATTCCAGTTTAATTGTCGTAAAACACCAAAAATGTAATTTGGTCATGGAGGGGCGGTGATTATGGTTCCCCCGTTTGTATTTGATGTCCCTGACAAATATTAGGTGATCCAGGTCTGGCTCCGTCCCACGGAGGAAGGCATGGGCTATAACACACGAAAATATTGCAATCGAGCGGAATTCAAGTTTTATTGCCCTAAAACACCAAAAGCTGTAATTTGGTCATGGAGGGGTTGTGACTATGGTTCCTTAGGTCGTATTTGACATCTCGGACAAATATTAGGTGATTCGGGTCCGGCTCCGTCCCACGGCGGAAGGCGTGGGCGATAGCTCACGAAAATATTCGAATCAGGCGGAATTCCAGTTTTACGGCCACAAAATGCCAAAAACTTTAATTTGGTCATGGCGGGGCAGTGAATATGGTTCGTTAGGTAATATTAGATGACACGGACAAATATTAGGCTATTCGGGTTTGGGTTCGGGTCCGGGTCCGTCCCACGCCGGAAGGTGTGGCTATAACACACGAACATATTGGAATCAGGTGGAATTCTAGTTTTGTGGCCATAAAATGCCAAAATATTTACTTTGGCCATGGCGGGGCGGTGAATATGGTTTAGGTCGTATTTGATGTCGTGGACAAATATTAGGCCATCCGGCCACACGAAAATATTGCAATCGGGCAAAATTATTGTTTAATTACCGTAAAAATGCCTCAAAATTTAATTTTCTCATGGAAAGGCGGTGACTATGGTTACTTAGGTCGTATTTGATGTCCCGAACAAATATTAGGTGATCCGGGACCGGATCCCCCCCTCGGCGGATGGTGTGGGCTATAGCACATGTAAATAATAGAATCGGGCGGAATTCCACTTTAATTGCCGTAAAATGCTAAAAGATTTAATTTTATCATGGAGGGGATGTGACTATGGTTCCTTAGGTCGTATTTGATGTCCCAGACAAATATTAGGCAATCCGGGTCTGGCTCCATCCTACGGCGGAAGGCGTGGGATATAGCACACGAAAATATTGCAAATGTGCGGAATTCCAGTTTAATTTTCGTTAAACACCAAAAAATGTAATTTTGTCATGGCGGGGCGGTGAATATGGTTCCTTAGGTCGTATATGATATCTCAGACAAATATTAGGTGATACGGGTCCGACTCTGTCCCATGGCGGAAGGCGTGGGCTATAGTACACGAGAATATTGCAATCGCGCGGAATTCCAGTTTAATTGTCGTAAAACACCAAAAAATATAATTTTGTCATGGAGGGGCGGTGATTACGGTTCCCCCGATTGTATTTGATGTCTCTCACAAATATTAGGCGATCCAGGTCCGGCTCCGTCCCACGGAGGAAGGCATGGGCTATAACACACGAAAATATTGCAATCAGGCGGAATTCCAGTTTTATTGCCGTAAAACACCAAAAAATGCAATTTGGTCATGGAGGGGTGTTGACTATGGTTCCTTAGGTCTTATTTGATGTCTCGGACAAATATTATGTGATCCGGGTCCGGCTCCGTCCCACGGCGGAAGGCGTGGGCGATAGCTCACGAAAATATTCGAATGAGGCGGAATTCCAGTTTTACGGCCACAAAATGCCCAAAACATAAATTTGGTCATGGCGGGGCAGTGAATATGGTTCCTTAGGTCATATTTGATGACGCGGACAAATATTAGGCTTTTCGGGTTCGGGTTCGGGTCCGGGTCCGTCCCACGGCGGAAGGTGTGGGCTATAACACACGAACATACTGGAATGAGACGAAATTCCAAATTTGTGGCCGTAAAATGCCAAAATATTTACTTTGGCCATGGAGGGGCGGTGAATATGGTTCCTTAGGTCGTATTTGATGTCGCAGACTAATATTAGGCCATCCGGGTGAGGCTCTTACCACACGAAAATAATGCAATCGGGGGAAATTATTGTTTAATTACTTGTAAAATGCCTCAAATTTTAATTTGGTCATGGAATGGCGGTGACTATGATTCCTTAGGTCGTATTTTATGTCCCGAAAAAATATTAGGCGATCCGGGACCGGATCCGTCCCACGGCGGATGGTGTGGGCTATAGCACATATAAATAATCGAATCGGGCGAAATTCCAGTTTAATTGCCGTAAAATGCCAAAAAATTTAATTTTGTCATGGAGGGGCTGTAACTATGGTTCCTTAGGTCATATTTGATGTCCCGGACAAATATTAAGCAATCTGGGTCCGACTCCATCCCACGGCGGAAGGCATGGGATATAGAACACGAAAATATTGCAAATGGGCGGAATTCCAGTTTAATTTCCGTAAAAAACCAAAAAATGTAATTTTGTCATGGCGGGGCGGTGAATATAGTTCCTTAAGTCGTATATGATGTCTAAGACAAATATTAGGCAATACGGGTCCGACTCTGTCCCACGGCGGAAGGCGTGGGCTATAGTACACGAGAATATTGCAATCGCGCGGAATTCCAGTTTAATTGTCGTAAAACGCCAAAAAATGTAATTTGGTCATGGAGGGGCGGTGATTATGGTTCCCCCGGTTTTACTTGATTTCCTTGACAAATATTACGCGATCCAGGTCCGGCTCCGTCCCATGGAGGAAGGCATGGGCTATAACACACGAAAATATTGCAATCGGGCGGAATTCCAGTTTTATTGTCGTAAAACACCAAAAAATGTAATTTGGTCATGGAGGGGTTGTGACTATGGTTCCTTAGGTTGTAATTTATGTCTCGGACAAATATTAGGTGATCCGGGTCCGGCTCCGTCCCATGGCGGAAGGCATGGGCGATAGCTCACGAAAATATTCGAATCAGGCGGAATTCCAGTTTTGAGGCCACAAAATGCCAAAAACTTTAATTTGGTCATGGAGGGGCAGTGAATATGGTTCCTTAGGTCATATTTGATGACGCAGACAAATATTAGGCTATTCGGGTTCAGGTTCGGGTCAAGGTCCGGCCCACGGCGGAAGGTGTGGGCTATCGCACCCAAAAGTATTGGAATCGGGCGGAATTCCAGTTTTATGGCTGTAAAATGCCAAAAAATGTAATTTGGTCATTGAGGGGTAGTGAGTATGGTTCCTTAGGTCGTATTTGATGTGCCGGACAAATATTAGGCGATCCGGGACCGCCTCCATTCTACGACGAAAGGCGTGAGTTATAACACACGAACATATTTAAATCAGGCGAAATTCAAGTTTAATTGTCATAAAACACCAAAAAATGTAATTTGGTCATGGCGGGGCGGTGACTATGGTTCCTTAGGTCATATTTGATGTCCCGGACAAATATTAGGTGATGCAGGTCCGGCTCCATCCCACGGCGGAAGGCGTGGGCTATAGCACATGAAAATACTGGAATCAGGCGGAATTCCAGTTTTGTGGCCATAAAATGATAAAATATTTAATTTGGCCATGGCGTGGCGGTGAATATGGTTCCTTAGGTCGTATTTGATTTCGTGGACAAATATTAGGCCATCCGGGTCCGGCTCTTACCACACGAAAATATTGCAATCGGGTGAAATTAATGTTTAATTGCCGTAAAATGCCTCAAAATTTAATTTGGTTATGGCGGGGAGGTGACTATGGTTCCTTAGGTCGTATTTGATGTCCCGAACAAATATTAGGTGATCCGGGACCAGATCTGTCCCACGGCGGATGGCGTGGGCTATAGCACAGGTAAATAATAGAATCGGACGGAATTCCAGTTTAATTGCCGTAAAATGCTGAAAATTTTAATTTTGTCATGGAGGGGCTGTGACTATGGTTCCTTAGGTCGTATTTGATGTCCCGAAAAAATATTAGGCAATCCGGGTCCGGCTCCATCCCACGGCGGAAGGTGTCGGATATAGCACACGAAAATATTGCAAATGGGCGGAATTCCTGTTTAATTGCCGTACAACACCAAAAAATGTAATTTGGTCATGGTGGGGCGGTGAATATGGTTCCTTAGGTCGTATATGATGTCTCACACAAATATTAGGTGATACGGGTCCGATTCTGTCCCACGGCGGAAGGCGTGGGCTATGGTACACGAGAATATTGCAATCGCGTGGAATTCCAGTTTAATTGTCGTAAAACACCAGAAAATGTAATTTGGTCATGGAGGGGCGGTGATTATTGTTCCCCCAGTTTTATTTGATGTCCCTGACTAATATTAGGCGATCCAGGTCCGGCTCTGTCCCACGGAAGAAGGCATGGGCTATAACACCCGAAAATATTACAATCGGGCGAAATTCAAGTTTTAATGCCGTAAACCACAAAAAAAAATGTAATTTTGTCATGGAGGGGTTGTGATTATGATTCCTTAGGTCGTATTTGATGTCTCGGACAAATATTAGGTGATCCAGGTCCGGCTCCATCCCACGGCGGAAGGCGTGGGTGATAGCTCACGAAAATATTCGAATCAGGCGGAATTCCAGTTTTACGGCCACAAAATGCCAAAAACATTAATTTGGTCATGGTGGGGCAGTGAATATGGTTCGTTAGGTCATATTAGATGACGCTCACAAATATTAGGCTATTCGGGTTCGGGTTCGGGTTCGGGTCCGGGTCCGTCCCACGCCGGAAGGTGTGGGCTATAACACACGAACATATTGAAATTAGGCGGAATTCCAGTTTTGTGGCCATATAATGACAATATATTAGTTTGGCCATGGCGTGGCGGTAAATATGGTTCCTTAGGTCGTATTTGATGTCGCAGACAAATATTAGGCCATCCGGGTCCCGCTTTTGCCACACGAAAATATTGCAATCGGGTGAAATTATTGTTTAATTACCGCAAAATGCCTCAAAATTTAATTTGCTCATGGCAACGCGGTGACTATGGTTCCTTAGGTCGTATTTGATGTCCTGAACAAATATTAGGCGATCCGGGAGCGGATCCGTCCCTCGGCGGATGGTGTGGGCTATAGCACATGTAAATAATAGAATCGGGCGGAATTCCAGTTTAATTGCCGTAAAATGCCAAAAAAATTAATTTTTTCATGGAGGGGCTGTGACTATGGTTCCTTAGGTCGTATTTGATGTCCCAGAAAAATATTAGGCAATTCGGGTCCGGCTCCATCCCACGGCGGAAGGCATGGGATATATCACACGAAAATATTGCAAATGGGCGACATTCCAGTTTAATTTCCGTAAAACACCAAAAAATGTAATTTTGTCATGGCGGGGCGGTGAATATGGTTCCTTAGGTCGTATATGATGTATCAGACAAATATTAGGTGATTCGGGTCCGACTCTGTCCCACGGCGGAAATCGTGGGCTATAGTACACGAGAATATTGCAATCGCGCGGAATTCTAGTTTAATTGTCGTAAAACACCAAAAAATGTAATGTGTTCATGGAGGGGAAGTGATTATTGTTCCCCCGGTTGTATTTTATGTCCCCGACAAATATTAGGCGATCCAGGTCTGGCTCCGTCCCACGGAGGAAGACATGGGCTATAACACACGAAAATATTGCAATCGAGCGGAATTTCAGTTTTATTGCCCTAAAACACCAAAAACTGTAATTTGGTCATGGAGGGGTTGTGACTATGGTTCCTTAGGTCGTATTTGACGTGTCGGACAAATATTAGGTGATTCGGGTCCGGCTCCATCCCACGGCGGAAGGCGTGGGCGATAGCTCACGAAAATATTCGAATCAGGCGGAATTCCAGTTTTACGGCCACAAAATGCCCAAAACTTTAATTTGGTCATGGCGGGGCAGTGAATATGGTTCCTTAGGTCATATTTGATAACGCGGACAAATATTAGGCTTTTCGGGTTCAGATACGGGTTCGGGTCTGTCCCACGGCGGAAGGTGTGGAATATAACGCACGAACATATTGGAATGAGGCGGAATTCCAGATTTGTGGTTGTAAAATGCCAAAATATTTACTTTGGCCATGGCGGGGCAGTGAATATGGTTCCTTAGGTCGTATTTGATGTTGCGGACAAATATTAGGCCATCCGGGTCCGGCTCTTACCACAGGAAAATATTGCAATCGGGCGAAATTATTGTTTAATTACTTGTAAAATGCCTCAAATTTTAATTTGGTCATGGCATGGCGGTGACTATGATTCCTTAGGTCGTATTTGATGTCCCGAACAAATATTAGGCGATCCGGGACCAGATCCGTCCCACGGCGGATGGTGTGGGCTATAGCACATGCAAATAATCGAATCGGGCGAAATTCCAGTTTAATTGCTGTAAAATGCCAAAAAAATTAATTTTGTCATGGAGGGGCTGTGACTATGGTTCCTTAGGTCGTATTTGATGTCCCGGACAAATATTAAGCAATCTGGGTCTGGCTCCATCCCACGACGGAAGGCGTGGGATATAGCACACGAAAATATTGCAAATGGGCGAAATTCCAGTTTAATTTCCGTAAAACACCAGAAAATGTAATTTTGACATGGAGTGGTGGTGAATATGGTTCCTTAGGTCGTATATGATGTCTCAGACAAATATTAGGCGATACGGGTCCGACTCTGTCCCACGGCGGAAGGCGTGGGCTATAGTACACGAGAATATTGCAATCGCGCGGAATTCCAGTTTAATTGTCGTAAAACACCAAAAAATGTAATTTGGTCATGGAGGGGCGGTGATTGGTTCCCCCGATTGTATTTGATTTCCTTGACAAATATTAGGCGATCCAGGTCCGGCTCCGTCCCACGGAGGAAGGCAAGGGCTATAAAACACGAAAATATTGCAATCGGGTGGAATTCCAGTTTAATTTCCGTAAAACATCAAAAAATGTAATTTTGTCATGGAGGGGCGGTGAATATGGTTCCTTAGGTCGTATATGATGTATCAGACAAATATTAGGTGATACGGGTCCGACTCTGTCCCACGGCGGAAGGCGTGGGCTATAGTACACGAGAATATTGCAATCGCGCGGAATTCTAGTTTAATTGTCGTAAAACACCAAAAAATGTAATGTGTTCATGGAGGGGAGGTGATTATTGTTCCCCCGGTTGTATTTGATGTCCCCGACAAATATTAGGCGATCCAGGTCTGGCTCCGTCCCACGGAGGAAGGCATGGGCTATAACACACGAAAATATTGCAATCGAGCGGAATTCCAGTTTTATTGCCCTAAAACACCAAAAACTGTAATTTGGTCATGGAGGGGTTGTGACTATGGTTCCTTAGGTCGTATTTGACGTGTCGGACAAATATAAGGTGATTCGGGTCCGGCGTAGTCCCACGGCGGAAGGCGTGGGCGATAGCTCACGAAAATATTCGAATAAGGCGGAATTCCAGTTTTACGGCCACAAAATGCCCAAAACTTTAATTTGGTCATGGCGGGGCAGTGAATATGGTTCCTTAGGTCATATTTGATGACGCGGACAAATATTAGGCTTTTCGGGTTCGGGTACGGGTCCGGGTCTGTCCCACGGCGGAAGGTGTGGGCTATAACACACGAACATATTGGAATGAGGCGAAATTCCAGATTTGTGGCCGTAAAATACCAAATATTTACTTTGGCCATGGCGGGGCAGTGAATATGGTTCCTTAGGTCATATTTGATAACACGGACAAATATTGGGCTTTTCGGGTTCGGATACGGGTTCGANGCGGAATTCCAGATTTGTGGTTGTAAAATGCCAAAATATTTACTTTGGCCATGGTGGGGCAGTGAATATGGTTCCTTAGGTCGTATTTGATGTTGCGGACAAATATTAGGCCATCCGGGTCCGGCTCTTACCACAGGAAAATATTGCAATCGGGCGAAATTATTGTTTAATTACTTGTAAAATGCCTCAAATTTTAATTTGGTCATGGCATGGCGGTGACTATGATTCCTTAGGTCGTATTTGATGTCCCGAACAAATATTAGGCGATCCGGGACCGGATCCGTCCCACGGCGGATGGTGTGGGCTATAACACATGTAAATAATCGAATCGGGCGAAATTCCAGTTTAATTGCCGTAAAATGCCAAAAAATTTAATTTTGTCATGTAGGGGCTGTGACTTTGGTTCCTTAGGTCGTATTTGACGTCCCGGAAAAATATTAAGCAATCTGGGTCTAGCTCCATCCCACGGAGGAAGGCGTGGGATATAGCACACGAAAATATTGCAAATGGGCGAAATTCCAGTTTAATTTCCGTAAAACACCAAAAAATGTAATTTTGACATGGCGGGGTTGTTAATATGGTTCCTTAGGTCGTATATGATGTCTCAGACAAATATTAGGCGATACGGGTCCGACTCTGTCCCACGGCGGAAGGCGTGGGCTATAGTACACGAGAATATTGCATTCGCGCGGAATTCCAGTTTAATTGTCGTAAAACACCAAAAAATGTAATTTGGTCATGGAGGGGCGGTGATTGGTTCCCCCGATTGTATTTGATTTCCTTGACAAATATTAGGCGATCCAGGTCCGGCTCCGTCCTCATGGAGGAAGGCAAGGGCTATAAAACACGAAAATATTGCAATCGGGCGGAATTCCAGTTTAATTTCCGTAAAACACCAAAAAATGTAATTTTGTCATGGCGGGGCGGTGAATATGGTTCCTTAGGTATATATGATGTATCAGACAAATATTAGGTGATACGGGTCCGACTCTGTCCCACGGCGGAAGGCGTGGGCGATAGCTCACGAAAATATTCGAATAAAGCGGAATTCCAGTTTTATTGCCCTAAAACACCAAAAACTGTAATTTGGTCATGGAGGGTTTGTGACTATGGTTCCTTAGGTCGTATTTGACATGTCGGAAAAATATTAGGTGATTCGGGTCCGGCTCCGTCCCACGGCGGAAGGCGTGGGCGATAGCTCACGAAAATATTCGAATAAAGCGGAATTCCAGTTTTACGGCCACAAAATGCCCAAAACTTTAATTTGGTCATGGCGGGGCAGTGAATATGGTTCCTTAGGTCATATTTGATAACGCGGACAAATATTAGGCTTTTCGGGTTCGGGTACGGGTCCGGGTCTGTCCCACGGCGGAAGGTGTGGGCTATAACACACGAACATATTGGAATGAGGCGGAATTCCAGATTTGTGGCCGTAAAATGCCAAAATATTTACTTTGGCCATGGCGGGGCAGTGAATATGGATCCTTAGGTCGTATTTGATGTTGCGGACAAATATTAGGCCATCCGGGTCCGGCTCTTACCACACGAAAATATTGCAATCGGGTGAAATTATTGTTTAATTACTTGTAAAATGCCTCAAATTTTAATTTGGTCATGGCATGGCGATGACTATGATTCCTTAGGCCGTATTTGATGTCCCGAACAAATATTAGGCGATCCGGGACCGGATCCGTCCCACGGCGGATGGTGTGGGCTATAGCACATGTAAATAATCGAATCGGGTGAAATTCCAGTTTAATTGCCGTAAAATGCCAAAAAATTTAATTTTTTCATGGAGGGGCTGTGACTATGGTTCCTTAGGTCGTATTTGATGTCCCAGACAAATATTAAGCAATCTGGGTCTGGCTCCATCCCACGGCGGAAGGCGTGGGATATAGCACACGAAAATATTGCAAATGGGCGAAATTCCAGTTTAATTTCCGTATAACACCAAAAAATATAATTTTGACATGGAGGGGTGGTGAATATGGTTCCTTAGGTCGTATATGATGTCTCAGACAAATATTAGGCGATACGGGTCCGACTCTGTCCCACGGCGGAAGGCGTGGGCTATAGTACACGAGAATATTGCAATCGCGCGGAATTCCAGTTTAATTGTCGTAAAACACCAAAAAATGTAATTTGGTCATGGAGGGGCGGTGATTGGTTCCCCCGATTGTATTTGATTTCCTTGACAAATATTAGGCGATCCAGGTCCGGCTCCGTCCCACGGAGGAAGGCAAGGGCTATAAAACACGAAAATATTGCAATCGGGTGGAATTCCAGTTTAATTTCCGTAAAACATCAAAAAATGTAATTTTGTCATGGAGGGGCGGTGAATATGGTTCCTTAGGTCGTATATGATGTATCAGACAAATATTAGGTGATACGGGTCCGACTCTGTCCCACGGCGGAAGGCGTGGGCTATAGTACACGAGAATATTGCAATCGCGCGGAATTCTAGTTTAATTGTCGTAAAACACCAAAAAATGTAATGTGTTCATGGAGGGGAGGTGATTATTGTTCCCCCGGTTGTATTTGATGTCCCCGACAAATATTAGGCGATCCAGGTCTGGCTCCGTCCCACGGAGGAAGGCATGGGCTATAACACACGAAAATATTGCAATCGAGCGGAATTCCAGTTTTATTGCCCTAAAACACCAAAAACTGTAATTTGGTCATGGAGGGGTTGTGACTATGGTTCCTTAGGTCGTATTTGACGTCTCAGACAAATATTAGGTGATTCGGGTCCGGCTCCGTCCCACGGCGGAAGGCGTGGGCGATAGCTCACGAAAATATTCGAATAAGGCGGAATTCCAGTTTTACGGCCACAAAATGCCCAAAACTTTAATTTGGTCATGGCGGGGCAGTGAATATGGTTCCTTAGGTCATATTTGATAACGCGGACAAATATTAGGCTTTTCGGGTTCGGGTACGGGTCCAGGTCTGTCCCACGGCGGAAGGTGTGGGCTATAACACACGAACATATTGGAATGAGGCGGAATTCCAGATTTGTGACCGTAAAATGCCAAAATATTTACTTTGGCCATGGCGGGGCAGTGAATATGGTTACTTAGGTCGTATTTGATGTTGCAGACAAATATTAGGCCATCCGGGTCCGGCTCTTACCACAGGAAAATATTGCAATCGGGCGAAATTATTGTTTAATTACTTGTAAAATGCCTCAAATTTTAATTTGGTCATGGCATGGCGGTGACTATGATTCCTTAGGTCGTATTTGATGTCCCGAACAAATATTAGGCGATCCGGGACCAGATCCGTCCCACGGCGGATAGTGTGGGCTATAGAAAATGTAAATAATCGAATCGGGCGAAATTCCAGTTTAATTGCCGTAAAATGCCAAAATATTTAATTTTGTCATGGAGGGGCTGTGACTATGGTTCCTTAGGTCGTATTTGATGTCCCAGACAAATATTAAGCAATCTGGGTCTGGCTCCATCCCACGGCGGAAGGCGTGGGATATAGCACACGAAAATATTGCAAATGGGCGAAATTCCAGTTTAATTTCCGTAAAACACCAAAAAATGTAATTTTGACATGGCGGGGCGGTGCATATGGTTCCTTAGGTCGTATATGATGTCTCAGACAAATATTAGGCGATACGGGTCCGACTGTGTCCCACGGCGGAAGGCGTGGGCTATAGTACACGAGAATATTGCAATCGCGCGGAATTCCAGTTTAATTGTCGTAAAACACCAAAAAATGTAATTTTGTCATGGAGGGGCGGTGATTGGTTCCCCCGATTGTATTTGATTTCCTTGACAAATATTAGGCGATCCAGGCCCGGCTCCGTCCCACGGAGGAAGGCAAGGGCTATAAAACACAAAAATATTGCAATCGGGCGGAATTCCAGTTTTATTGTCGTAAAACACCAAAAAACGTAATTTGGTAGTGGAGGGGTTGTGACTATGGTTCCTTAGGTCTTATTTGATGTCTCGGACAAATATTAGGTGATCCGGGTCCGGCTCCGTCCCACGACGGAAGGCGTGGGCGATTGCTTACGAAAATATTTGAATCAGGCGAAATTCCAGTTTTACGGCCACAAAATGCCAAAACCTTTAATTTGGTCATGGAGGGGCAGTGAATATGGTTCCTTAGGTCATATTTGATGACTCGGACAAATATTAGTCTATTCGGGTTCAGGTTCGGGTCAAGGTCCGGCCCACGGCGGAAGGTGTGGGCTATCGCACACAAAAGTATTGGAATCGGGAGGAATTCCAGTTTTATGGCTGTAAAATGCCAAAAAATGTAATTTGTTCATTGAGGGGTAGTGAGTATGGTTCCTAAGGTCGTATTTGATGTGCCGGACAAATATTAGGTGATCCGGGACCGACTCCATCCTACGACGAATGGCGTGGGCTATAGCACACGAACATATTGCAGTCGGGCGAAATTCAAGTTTAATTGTCGTAAAACACCAAAAACTATAATTTGGTTATGGAGGGGTGGTGACTATGGTTCCTTATGTTGTATTTGATGTCCCGGAAAAATATTAGGTGATGCAGGTCCGGCTCCGTCTCACGGCGGAAGGCGTGGGCTATAACACATGAAAATATTGGAATCAGGCAGAATTCCAGTTTTGTGGTCGTAAAATGCCAAAATATTTTATTTGGCAATGGCGGGGCGGTGAATATGGTTCCTTAGGTCGTTTTTGGTGTCGCGGACAAATATTAGGCTACGGGTCCGGCTTTTAGCACACGAAAATATTGCAATTAGGAAAAATTATTGTTTAATTGCCGTAAAATTCCCCAAAATTTAATTTGGTCATGGAGGGGCGGTGACTATGGTTCCTTAGGTCGTATTTGATGTCTCGAACAAATATTAGGCGATCCGGGACCGGATCCATCCCACGTCGGATAGCGTGGGCTATAGCACAGGAAAAATAATAGAATCGGGCGGAATTCCAGTTTAATTGCTGTAAAATGCCAAAAAAATTAGATTTTTCATGGAGGGGCTGTGACTATGGTTCCTTAGGTCGTATTTGATGTCCCGGAAAAAAAATATTAGCCAATCCGGTTTCGGCTCCATCCTACGGCGAAAGGTGTGGGATATAGCACACGAAAATATTGCAAATGGGTGGAATTCCAGTTTAATTTCCGTAAAACACCAAAAAAGTAATTTGGTCATGGCGGGGTGGTGACTATGGTTCCTTAGGTCGTATTTGATGTCCTGAAAAAATATTAGGTGATGCAGGTCCGACTTTGTCCCACGGGGGAAGGCGTGGGGTATAGCACATGAAAATATTTGAATCAGGCGGAATTCCAGTTTATGGCTGTAATATGCCAAAATATTTTATTTGGCCATGGAAGGGCGGTGAATATGGTTCCTTAGGTTGTATTTGATGTCGTGGACAAATATTAGGCTACGGGTCCGGCTCTTAGCACACGAAAATATTGCACTTAGGCAAAATTATTGTTTAATTGCCGTAAAATTCCCCAAAATTTAATTTGGTCATGGAGGGGCGGTGAATATGGTTCCTTAGGTCGTATTTGATGTCTCGAACAAATATTAGGTGATCTGGGACCGGATCCATCCCACGGCGGATAGCGTGGGCTATAGCACAGGAAAATAATAGAATCGGGCGAAATTCCAGTTTAATTGCCGTAAAATGCCAAAAACTTTATTTGGTCATGGAGGGGCTGTGACTATGGTTCCTTAGGTCGTATTTGATGTCCCGAAAAAAAAATATTAGGCAATCCGGGTTCGGCTCCATCCCACGGCGAAAGGTGTGGGATATAGCACACGAAAATATTGCAAATGGGCGGAATTCCAGTTTAATTTCTGTAAAACACCAAAAAATGTAATTTGGTCATGGCGAGGCGGTGACTATGGTTCCTTAGGTCGAATTTGATGTCCTGGAAAAATATTAGGTGATGCAGGTCCGACTCCGTCCCACGGGTGAAGGCGTGGGGTATAGCACATGAAAATATTGGAATCAGGCGGAATTCCAGTTTATGGCCGTAATATGCCAAAATATTTAATTTGGCCATGGTGGGGCGGTGAATATGGTTCCTTAGGTCGTATTTGATGTCGCGGACAAATATTAGGCTATCCGGGTCCGGCTCTTAGCACACGAAAATATTGCGATCGGGCGAAATTATTGGTTAATTGCCGTAAAATGCCACAAAATTTATTTTGGTCATGGCGGGGCGGTGACTATGGTTCCTTAGGTCGTATTTGATGTACCGAACAAATATTAGGCTATCCAAGACCGGATCCGTACCACGGTGGATGGCGTGGGCTATAGCATAGGAAAATAATAGAATCGGGTGAAATTCCAGTTTAATTGCCGTAAAATGCCAAAACAAATAATTTTGTCATGGAGGGGCTGTGACTATAGTTCTTTAGGTGGTATTTGATGTCTGGGAAAAATATTAGGCAATCTCGGTCCGGCTCCATCCCACGTTGGAAGGTGTGGGATATAGCACACGAAAATATTTCAAATGGGCGGAATTCTAGTTTAATTGCCGTAAAACACCAAAAAATGTAATTTGGTTATGGCGGGGCGGTGAATATGGTTCCTTAGGTCGTATTTGATGTCTCAGACAAATATTAGGCGATACGGGACCGACTCCGTCCCATGGAGGAAGGCGTGGGCTATAGCACACGAGAATATTGCAATCGCGCGGAATTCCAGTTTAATTGTCGTAAAACACCAAAAAATGTAATTTGGTCATGGAGGGGCGGTGATTATGGTTCCCCCGGTTGTATTTGATGTCCCAGACAAATATTAGGCAATCCAGGTCCGGCTCCGTGCCACGGAGGAAGGCATGGGTTATAACACATGAAAATATTGCAATCAGGCAGCATTCCAGTTTTGTTGCTGTAAAACACCAAAAAATGTAATTTGGTCATGGAGGGGTGGTGACTATGGTTCCTTAGGTCGTATTTGATGTCTCGGACAAATATTAGGCGATCCAGGTCCAACTTCGTCCCACTGCAGAAGGCGTGGGCTATAGCTCACGAAAATATTGGAATTAGGCGGAATTCGTGTTTTGCAGACATGAAATGCCAAAAACTTTAATTTGGTCATGGAGGGGTAGTGAATATGGTTCCTTAGGTCGTATTTGACATCGCGGAAAAATATTAGGCTATCCGGTTCCGTGTCTGTCCCACGGCGGACGGTGTGGGCTATCGCACACGAAAATATTGGAATCGGGCGGAATTCCAAATTTATGGCTGTAAAATGCCAAAAATGTAATTTGGTCATGGAGGGGCGGTGACTATGGTTCCTTAGGTCGTATTTTAGGTCCGCCGGGTCCAGCTCCATCCTACGACAAAAGGCGTGGGATATAGCACACGTACATATTGCAATCGGGCGAAAGTTTAATTATCATAAAACACCAAAAAATGTAATTTGGTCATGGTGGGGCGGTGAATATGGTTCCTTAGGTCATACTTGATGTCCCGGACAAATATTAGGTGTTGCAGGTCCGGCTCTGTCCCACAGCGGAAGGCGTGGGTTATAGCACATGAAAATATTGGAATCAGGCGGAATTCCAGTTTTATGGCTGTAAAATGCCAAAATATTTAATTTTTCCATGGCAGGGCGGTGAATATGGTTCCTTAGGTTGTATTTGATGTCGCGGACAAATATTAGGCTTTCCGGTTTCGGCTCTTAGCACATGAAAATATTGCAATCGGGCGAAATTATTGTTTAATTGTCGTAAAATGCCACAAAGTTTAACTTGTTCATGGAAGGTTGGTGACTATGGTTCCTTTGGTCGTATTTGATGTCCCGAACAAATATTAGGCGATTCGGGACCGGATCCGTCCCACGACGGATGGCATGGGCTATATCACAGGAAAATAATAGAATCTAGCGTAATTCTAGTTTAATTGCTTTAAAATGCCAACAAATTTAATTTTGTCATGGAGGGGCTGTGACTATGGTTCCTTAGGTCATATTTGATATCCCGAACAAGTATTAGGCAATCTGGGTCAGGCTCCATCCCACAGCGGAAGGTGTGGGCTGTAGCACACGAAAATATAGCAAATGGGTGGAATTCTAGTTTAATTGATGTAAAAAACCAAAAAATGTAATTTGGTCATGGGGGGCGGTGAATATGGTTCCTTAGGTCGTATTTGATGTCTCATACAAATATTAGGCAATCCGGGTCCAACTCCGTCCCACGGCGGAAGGCGTGGGCTATAGCACACGAGAATATTGCAATCGCGCGGAATTCCAGTTTAATTGTCGTAAAACACCAAAAACTGTAATTTGGTCATGGTGGGGTGGTGATTACGGTTCCCCCGATTGTATTAGATGTCTCTGACAAATATTAGGCGATCCAGTTCTGGCTCCGTCCCACGGAGGAACGCGTGGGCTATAACACACGAAAATATTGTAATCGGGCGGAATTCCAGTTTTATTGTCGTAAAACACAAAAAAATGTAATTTGATCATGGAGGGGGGGTGACTATGGTTCCTTCAGCCGTATTTGATGTCTCGAACAAATATTAGGCGATCTGGGTCCGGCTCCGTCACACGGCGGAAGGCGTGGGCTATAGCTCACGAAAATATTAGAATCAGGCGAAATTCTAGTTTTACGTCCATAAAATGCCAAAAACTTTAATTTGGTCATGGTGGGGTAGTGAATATGGTTCCTTAGGTCGTATTTGATGTCGCAGAAAAATATTAGGCTATCCGGGTCCGGGTTCGTCCCACGGCGGAAGATGTGAGCTATCGCACACGAAAATATTGGAATTGGACGGAATTCCAAATTTATGGCTGTAAAATGCCAAAAATGTAATTTGGTCATGGAGGGGCGGTGACTATGGTTCCTTAGGTCGTATTTGATGTCCCGGACAAATATTAGGCGATCGGGGTCCGGCTCCATCCTACGACGAAAGGCATGGGCTATGGCACACGAACATATTGCAATCGGGCGAAATTCAAGTTGAATTGTCGTAAAACACCAAAAAATATAATTTGGTCCTGGCAGGGCGGTGACTATGGTTCCTTAGGTCGTATTTGATGTCCCGGAAAAATATTGGGTGATGCAGGTCCGGCTCCATCCCACGGCGGAAGGCGTGGGCTATAGCACATGAAAATATTAGAATCAGGCGGAATTCCAGTTTTATGGCCGTAAAAAGCAAAAATATTTAATTTGACCATGGAGGGGCGGTGAATATGGTTTAAGTCGTATTTGATGTCGCGGAAAAATATTAGGCTATCCGGGTCCGGCTCTTAGCACACGAAAATATTGCAATCGGGCGAAATTATTGTTTAACTGCCGTAAAATGCCACAAAATTTAATTTGGCCATGGCGGGGTGGTGACTATGGTTCCCTAGGTCGTATTTGATGTCCCGAACAAAAATTAGGCAATCCGGGACTGGATCCGTCCCACGGCGGATGGCGTGGGTTATATCACAGGTAAATAATAGAATCGGGCGGAATTCAAGTTTAATTGCCGTAAAATGCCAAAAAAATTAATTTTGTCATGGAGGGGCTGTGACTATGGTTCCTTAGGTCGTATTTGATGTCTCGGACAAATATTAGGCAATCCGGGTCCGGCTTCGGCTCCATCCCACGGCGGAAGGCGTGGGATATAGCACACGAAAATATTGCAAATGGGCGAAATTCTAGTTTAATTGCCGTAAAACACCAACAAATGTAATTTGGTCATGGAGGGGCAGTGAATATGGTTCCTTAGGTCGTATTTGATGTCTCAGACAAATATTAGGAGATACGGGTCCGACTCCATCCCACGGCGGAAGGCGTGGGCTATAGCACACGAGAATATTGCAATCGCGCGAACTTCCAGTTTAATTGTCGTAAAACACCAAAAAAATATAATTTGGTCATGGCGGGGCAGTGATTATGGTTCCCCCGGTTGTATTTGATGTCACTGACAAATATTAGGTGATCCAGGTCCGGCTCCGTCCCACGGAGGAAGGCATGGGTTATAACATACGAAAATATTGCAATCGGGCGGAATTCCAGTTTAATTGCCGTAAAACACCAAAAAATGTAATTTGTTCATGGAGGGGTAGTGACTATGGTTCCTTAGGTCGTATTTGATGTCTCAGACAAATATTAGGCAATCCCGGTCCGACTCCGTCCCACGGCGGAAGGCGTGGGCTATAACACACGAAAATATTTAAATCAGGCGAAATTCCAATTTTACGGCCGTAAAATGCCAAAAACTTTATATTGATCATGGCGAGGCCGTGAATATGGTTCCTTGGGTCGTATTTGATGTCGCGGACAAATATTAGGCTATTGGGGTCCGGCTCCGTCCCACGGCGGAAGGCGTGGGCTATAGCACCAAAAAATGGGCGGAAGTCCAGTTTGATTGCCGTAAAACACCAAAAAATATAATTTGGTCATGGTGGGGCAGTGACTATGGTTAATTAGGTTGTATTTGATGTCCTAGAAAATTATTGGGCGATCCGGATCCGGCTCCATCCCACGACGGAAGTCGTGGGGTATAGCACACGAATATATTGGAATAAGGCGGAATTTCAATTTTATGGCCGTAAAATGCCAAAAATTTAATTTGGTCATGGATGGGTGGTGAATATGGTTCCCTAGGTCATATTTGAAGTCACGGAAAAATATTAGGCTGTTCGGGTCCGGGTCTGGCTCCATCCCACGATGGAAGTCGTGGGGTATCGCACACGAAAATATTGGAATCCGGCCGAATTCCAATTTTATGGCTATAAAATGCCAAAATATGTAATTTGGTCATGGAGGGGTGGAGACTATGGTTCCTTAGGTCGTATTTGATGTCCCGGACAAATATTAGGGTATTCGGGTCCGGGTCCGTCCCACGGCGGAAGGTGTGTGCTATCGCACACGAAAATATTGGAATCCGGCGAAATTCCAATTTTATGGCTGTAAAATGCCAAAAAATGTAATTTGGTCATGGAGGGCGGTGACTATGGTTCCTTAGGTCGTATTTGATGTCCCGGAAAAATATTAGGCGATCCGGGTCCGGCTCCATCCCACGACGAAAGGTGTGGGCTATAGAACACGAACATATTGCAATCGGGCGAAATTCAAGTTTAATTGCCGCAAAACACCAAAAAATTTAATTTGGTCACGGCGGGGTGGTGACTATGGTTCCTTAGATCGTATTTATGTCCCATACAAATATTAGGTGATGCGTGCTCGGCTCAATCCTACGGCGGAAGGCGTGGGCTATAGCACGCCAAAATATTTGAATCAGTCGAAATTCCAATTTTATGGCCGTAAAATGCCAAAAAATTTAATTTGTTCATGGCGGGGCGGTGAATATGGTTCCTTAGGTCATATTTGATGTCGCTGAAAAATATTAGGTTATCCAGGTGCGGCTCCGTCCCACAGCAAAAGGCATGGGAGATAGCACACGAAAATATTGCAATCGAGCGAAATTCCTTTTTAATTGCCGTAAAATACCAAAAACTGTAATTTGGTCATGGAAGGGAGGTGACTATGATTCCCCCGGTCATATTTGATCTCTTGGACAAATATTAGGCAATTCGGTTCTGGCCCCGTCCCAAGGCGGAAGGCGTGGGCTATAGCACACGAACATTTTGCAATCGGGCCGAATTCCAGTTTAATTGCCGTAAAACACCAAAAAATGTAATTAGGTCATGGCGGGGCGGGGAATATGGTTCCTTAGGTTGTATTTGATGTCTCGGAGTAATATTAGGCGATCCGGGTCCGACTCCGTCCCACGGCAGAAGGCGTGGGCTATAGCACACGAGAATATTGCAATTGCGTAGACTTCCAGTTTAATTGTTGTAAAACACCAAAAAATGTAATTTTGTCACGGAGGGGCGGTGACTATGGTTCCTTAGGTTGAATTTGATGTCTCAGACAAATATTAGGCGATCCGGGTACGACTCCGTCCCACGGCGGAAGGCATGGGCGGGAGAATATTGCAATCGCACGGAATACCAGTTTAATTGTCGTAAAACACAAAAAAATATTACTTGGTCATGGTGGGGCGGTGACCATGGTTCCTTAGGTTGTATTTGACCCCGGTTTTATTTGATATCCTATACAAATATTAGGCGATCCAGGTCCCGCTCCGTCCCACGGAGGAAGGCGTGGGCTATACACACGAAAATATTGCAATCGGGTGGAATTCCAATTTAATTGCTGTAAAACAGCAAAAAATGTAATTTGGTTATTGTGGGGTGGTGACTATGGTTCCTTAGCTTGTATTTGATGTCTCAGAAGAATATTAGGCGATCCGGGTCCGGCTCCGTCCCACGGCGGAAGGCGTGGGCTATAACACACGAAAATATTGGAATCAGGCAGAATTCCAGTTTTACGACTGTAAAATGCCAAAAACTTTAATTTGGTCATGGTGAGGCAGT
This sequence comes from Nicotiana knightiana, assembly GCA_005239525.1. Classification (NCBI taxonomy): domain Eukaryota; kingdom Viridiplantae; phylum Streptophyta; class Magnoliopsida; order Solanales; family Solanaceae; genus Nicotiana; species Nicotiana knightiana. Next base: position 9,832 of record ML409977.1, on the reverse strand, counting down.
GAATATGGTTCCTTGGGTCGTATTTGATGAAACAAATATTAGGCTACTCGGGTCTGGCTCCGTCCCACGGTGGAAGGCGTGGGCTATAACACACGAAAATATTGCAATCAGGCAGAATTCTAGTTTGATTGCCGTAAAACACCAAAAAATGTAATTTGGTCATGGTGGGGCAGTGACTATGGTTCCTTAGGTCGTATTTGATGTCCCGGACAAATATTGGGCGATGCGGGTCCGGTTCCGTCCCACGACGAAAAGCGTGGGGTATAGCACACGAATATATTGGAATAAGCCAGAATTTTAGTTTTATGGTCGTAAAACTCCAAAAGTTTAATTTGGTCATGGAAGGGCGGTGAATATGGTTCCTTAGGTCGTATTTGATGTCGCGGACTAATATTAGGCGATCCGGGTCCCGGTCCATCCCACGGCGCAAGGTGTGGGCTATCGCACACGAAAATATTGGAATCAGGCGGAATTCCAGTTTTATGGCTGTAAAATGTCAAAAAATGTAATTTTTCATGGAGTGGCGGTGACTATGGTTCCGTAGGTCGTATTTGATGTCCCGGACAAATATTAGGCGATCCGAGTCCAGCTCCATCCCACGACGAAAGGCGTGATCTATAGCACACGAACATATTGCAATCGGGCGAAATTCAAGGTTAATTGTCGTAAAACACCAAAAAATGCAATTTGGTCATGGAGGGGCGGTGACTATGGTTACTTAAGTCGTATTTGATGTCCCAGAAAAATATTAGGTGATGCGGGTCCGGCTCCGTCCCACGGCGGAAGGCGTAGCAAACAAAAATATTGGAATTAGGCGGAATTCCAATTTTATGGCCGTAAAATGACAAAAAATTTAATTTGGTCATGGAGAGGCGGAGAATATGGTTTCTTAGGTTCTATTTTATGTCGCGGACAAATATTATGTGATTCGGGTCCAGTTCTGTCCCACGGCGGAAGGCATGGGATTTAGCACACGAAAATATTTCAATCAAGCGGAATCCCTGTTTAATTGCCGTAAAATGCCAAAAAATTTAATTTGTTTATGTCAGAGCGGTGACTATGGTTCCCCCGGTAATATTTGATGTCCCGGACGAATATTAGGTGATCCGGGTCCGGGTCCGGCTCCGTCCACGGCGGAAGGCGTGGGTATAGCACACGAACATATTGCAATCGGGTGGAATTCTAGTTTAATTGCCGTAAAACACCAAAACATGTAATTAGGTCATGGTGGGCGGTGACTATGGTTCCTTAGGTCATATTTGATGTCCCGGACAAATATTAGGTGATCCGGGTCCATCTCCATCCCATGGCGGCAGGTGTGGGCTACAACACACGAAAATATTGGAATTAGGCGAAATTCCAGTTTTATGGTAAAATGCCAAAATGTTTAATTTGGTCATGGAGGGGCGGTGAATAAGGTACCTTAGATCGTATTTGATGTCACAGAGAAATATCAGGCTATCCAGGTCTAGCTTTGATGAAAATATTGGAACCGGACAGAATTCCAGTTTAATTGTTGTAAAACACCAAAAAATGTAATTTGGCCATGGAGGAGCAGTGATTATGGTTCCCCCGATCGTATTTGATGTCCCGGTCCAATATTAGGCGATTTGGGTTCAGCTCCGTTCCACGGGGAAAGGAGTAGGTAATAGCACACGAAAATATTTGAATCGGGCGGAATTCCAGTTTTATGGCCGTAAAATGCTAAAAAATGTAATTTTGTCATGGAGGGGCGCTGATTATGGTTCCTTAGGTGGTATTTGATGTCCTGGATAAATATTAGGCGATTCGGGTCCGGCTCCGTCCCACGGCGGAAGGTGTGGGCTATAGCACATGAAAATATTGCAATCGGGCAGAATTCCAGTTTAATTGCCGTAAAATTCTAAAAAATGTGATTTGGTCAAGGTGGGCGGTGACTATGGTTCACCTTGTTGTATATGATGTCCCGGACAAATATTAGGCGATCCGGGTCCGGCTCCGTCCCACGGCGCAATGCGTGGGTAATAGCACACGAAAATATTGCAATCGGGCGGAATTCTAGTTTAATTGTCGTAAAAAAACAAAAAATGTAATTTGGTCATGGCGGGGCGATGACTATGGTTCCTTAGGTTGTATTTGATGTCTCGGAAAAATATTAGGTGATCTGGGTCCGACACCGTCCCACGGCAGAAGGCGTGGGCTATAGCACACGAGACTATTGCAATCGCACGGAATTCCAGTATAATTGTCGTAAAACACCAAAAATGAAATTTGGTCCTGGCAGGGCGGTGACTATGGTTACTTAGGTTGTATTTGATGTCTTAGAAAAATATTAGGCGATCCGGGTCCGACTCCATCCCACGGCGGAAGGCGTGGGCTATAGCACACGAGAATATTGCAATTGTGCGGAATTCCAGTTTAATTGTCGTCAAACACCAAAAAAATGTAATTTGGTCATGGAGGGGAGGTGATTATGGTTCCCCCGGTTGTATTTGATGTCCCTGGGAAATATTAGGCGATCCGGGTCCGGTTCCGTCCCACGGAGGAAGGCTCGGGCTATAACACACGAAAGTATTGCAATCGGGCAGAATTCCAGTTTAATTACCGTAAAACAACAAAAAATATAATTTGGTCATGGTGGGGCGGTGACTATGGTTCCTTAGGTCATATTTGATGTCCTGGAAAAATATTAGGGGATCCGAGTCCGGCTCCGTCCCACGGAGGAAGGCGTGTATAGCACACGAAAATATTGGAATCAGAAGAAATTCCATTTTTATGGCCGTAAAATGTTAAAAAATTTAATTTGGTCATGGAGGGGCTTTGAACATGGTTGCTTAGGTTGTATTTGATTTTTCGGACTAATATTAGGCTATCCGGATCTGGCTCTGTCCCACGGCGGAAGGCGTGGGCTATAGCACACAAAAATATTGGAATCTGGCAAAATTCCAGTTTTATGGCTGTAAAATGTCAAAAATGTAATTTGGTCATAGAGGGGTGGTGAATATGGTACCTTAGGTCGTATTTGCTGTCTTAGAAAAATATTAGGCGATCCGAGTCCGGCTCCGTCCCACGACAGAAGGCGTGGGCTATAGCACACGAAAATATTACAATCGGGCAGAATTCCAGTTTGATTGCCGTAAAACACCAAAAAATATAATTTGATCATGGAGGGGCAGTGACTATGGTTCCTTAGGTCGTATTTGATGTCCCGGATAAATATTAGGCTATCCGGGTCCGGCTCCGTCCCACGGTGAAAGGCGTGGGCTATAGCGCAAGAAAATATTGGAATCGGTCGGAATTCCAGTTTTATGGTTGTAAAATGCCAAAATATGTAATTTGGTCACGGAGGGGAAGTGACTATGGTCCTTAGGTCGTATTTGATGTCCCTGACAAATATTAGGAGATTCGGGTCCAGATCCATCCCACGACGGAAGGCGTGGGCTGTAGCACACGAACATATTGCAATCAGGCGGAATTCAAGTTTAATTGCCGTAAAACACCAAAAAATATAATTTGGTCATGGCGGGGCGGTGACTATGGTTCCTTAGGTCGTATTTGATGTCACGGACAAATATTAGGTGATGCGGGTCAGGGTCCGGCTCCATCCCACGGCGGAAGCCGTGGGCTATAGCACACGAAAATAATTTAATCAGGTGGAATTCCAATTTTATGACCGTAAAATGCCAAAAGATTTAATTTGGTCATGGCCGGGCGGTGAATATGGTTCCTTAGGTCGTCTTTGATGTCGCAGACAAATATTGCACACAAAAATATTGGAATCGGGTGGAATTCCAGTTTTATGGTTGTAAAACGCCAAAAAATGTAATTTGGTCATGGAGGGGCAGTGACTAGGGTTCCTTAGGTCGTATTTGATATCCCGGGAAAACATTAGGCGATCCGGGTCCGGCTCCATCCCACGGTGAAAGGCGTGTGCTATAACACACGAAAATATTGGAATAAGGAAAAATTCCAGTTTTATGGCTGTAAAATGCCAACAAATTTAATTTGGTCTTGTAGTGGCGGTGAATATCGTTCCTTAGGTCATATTTGATGTCGCAGACAAATATTAGGCTATCCGGGTCCGGTTCCGTCCCACGGCGGAAGGCATGGGCTATAGCATACGAAAATATTTCAATCGGGAGGAATTCCAGTTTAATTGCCGTAAAACACCAAAAATGTAATTTGTGTCACGACCTAAACTTGAGGATCATAACTAGTACCCGGGCCATACTTGCCGAGCACCAACGTACATTTTATCTAATCTTCTTATCATCTTTAAGGGCCGACGAGATCAATATAAGTGGTAGATATGGATTTTGAACACCAAATAATGATAGATAATGGAATCAACATGAGATAACAAGACTGCCAAGAAACTACATATAAGTTAGGAGCTACCACGCTTCCATGAAAGACTATACAAAAAAAATCATCCGACAAGGCATACCAAACTATACATAAGCCGACACCTATCTATGAGCCTCTAAAGGAGCATAAGTAATGCAACATAGTCGGAACAGGGCCCCGACATACCCATAATATCTATAACCAAATATGCATACCAAGACCACGGCAAGTCCGGAGAAGGGATCTCGCCTATAATCGCTGAACTGGAAAGCCTACTGTGGTGGGGGAACTACGTCTACCTATCTATCAGGACCTGCAGCACGATATGCAGCGTCCACAAATAAAAAGGACATCAGTACGAATAATGTACTGAGTATGTAAGGCAGGTCAATATAAATATGAACAATAATGTAAAGAGAGGTAGAGAAGATACAACCTGTAACATCTCAGTGCTTCTAAGAGACAGTAACATGAAATGCATGATACACATACACACATAATCATTTAAAAACATCCGCCTCTATGGGCATCATAATTATCGTATCAACATCCGCCTCTGTGGGCATCATCATCACCATATCATACCCGAACTCAAAGAGGACTCGGTAAATCCAACTGATCAGTGGTTGCATAATAGGTGCCATACCCGGCCGACTATAGTGCGGCTCGGTAGAATAAAATAGATACATATATATAATGCATGTAGGACTCATTGGAATCATGTTCTGAACATTTCGGAGTGACGTAAGGTCGATATTCTCCGTACACATTATTAGGATTAACTCTTCATCAAGAATATTATAAGAATCAGGAAGTACCAACAACATTGATAACATAAGAATAAGAGGAGCAACCTTAACATCAATTGTTCCATAAGAAGGGAAACAATGCAAGTACTGCTAGCTTCTAAGAGTAGAGTATCTTTGGAAGCTCGTTCATTGCATTATGTACAATCGGAGTCGTGCAAAAGAAGGAAAGGGATAGCCTCACATACCTTGTATATACTTCCCCAATCTCAAGCTATGCAATTGTCACGACTCCTTACTCTACAATAAGAGAAACGACACTATCATTATCATTTAAGCGTCATAACTATTATGTATCGACCACAACCTATTTTACGATGAAACGGACAGCACCTACCCTATATATATGACTTCACACAAGTCAAAACAATAACCAAACATCCCAAACAACATCAATAATAATCAAATTGAGCCTCCCAAAACAGTCCACACACAACCTAATAACTTCATACATAAGACGACCACCGTAGTCGTGTCAAACGACCTGGAAATGTTACGACGAATGACCAGCCCACAAACCTACATATATATGGTGTTTATCCACACCCTTAATCCTCCAAAACTACAAAATACAGTAGTAAAACACGCAGCCCAACAGCAACACAAAACAGTCCGCAAAACAGTCCGCTACAAGAGAATAACTCGAACTCACGGCTTCCGATCACCGTGCCGTGAGTTCTTACAAGTATAAAACGAATTACCATGAATTTACAGCACAACAAATGGATGAAATATAGCAGTAAACTCACCTTAATTTCTGGATAACTCAGCCCTTATCTTGGTTCTTCAAACTCTAGGGCTTACCCCCAATTTGAACTTGAAAGAGAGGGAAAATCAATTAGGGTTTGTGGATAACTTTTGGGAGGAAGTTTGCAGGGGTTTAGGTCTGGTTATTTGTGAAATATAATGAGGGATATATTGAAAAAGATAAACCTTTTAATGGGATCTTTGGATGACCCGAAATTGCCTCTTTTTGGGCTATCATTTAACCAAATAGGTGACCCAACTACTTGTCACCTAGCAGCTTGTGCAGTCTCACAAAAACGTCTATATCTCTCTATTCCAATGTCGTATTGATAAGCGGTTTAACGCATTGGAAAATAGACTCATAGATCTTCAATTTGTCGGGTAGATCACTCTGTAATTCTAAGTAGATTGGGAGAAAAGATTAATAACATTTGACCTAAAGTTTAAGTTAAACTATGAACCTAAGTTGCGACAACTCTTGTCGACTTTTGCTTCATAACTCGCTTGACTTCAAGAATATGATACGAATATTATATGATTCAAATACCTTAAAACACGACTTCTTGAGACTATCAAGCACCCCTAGGTTTACCCAAAAATTCGAGTTACAACATCCTTGATTCGTTTAAATTCTAATATGTGTTAATCACTCTTATACACTCTATTATCATTTAAGATTAATAGGATTAACTTCTTATCATCTCAAAGATAATCTCTTCTCATGTTTACGTCGATTAACTTATGGCATGAGCCAACGTACGTGAATATGGGTTAAAACAATTTGTTCATGGCGGGGCGGTGAATATGGTTCCTTAGGTCGTATATGATGTCGCGGATAAATATTAGGCTTTTCGGGTCTGGTCCCGGCTCCGGCTCCATCCCATAGCGGAAGGCGTGGGCTATAGCACACGGAAATATTGAAATTAGGTGGAATTCCAGTTTTATGGCCGTAAAATGCCAACAAATTTTATTTGATCATGGCGGGGCGGTGAATATGGTTCCTTTGGTCATAATTGATGTCGCAGACAAATATTACGCTTTCTGGATCCGGCTCCGTCCCACGGAGGAAGGCGTGGGCTATACCACACGAAAATATTGCAATCGGGCGGAATTCCAATTTAATTATCGTAAAATGCCAAATAATTTAATTTGGTGATGGCGGGGAGGTGAGTATGGTTTCTTAGGTTGTATTTGATGTCCCAAACAAATATTAGGCGATTCGGGACCGGCTCCCTCCCACGGCAGATGGCGTGAGCTATAGCACACAAAAGTTTTGCAATCGGGCGGAATTCCAATTTAATTGCCGTAAAATGCCAAAAAAAATTAATTTTGTCATGGAGGGATGGTGACTATGGTTCCTTAGGTCGTATTTGATCAGAAAAATATTAGGCGATCTGGGTCTGGCTCCGTCCCACGGCGGAAGGTGTGGGCTATAACTCACGAAAATAATGCAAACGGGCAGAATTCTAGTTTAATTGTCGTAAAACACCAAAAACTGTAATTTGGTTATGGCGGGGCAGTGACTATGGTTCTTTAGATCGTATTTGATGTCCCGGACAAATACCAGGCTATCTGGGTCTGGCTCCGTCCACAGCGCAAGTGTGGTCTATGCACACGAAAATATTGAAATCTGGAAGAATTCCAGTTTAATTGGCGTAAAATGCCAAACAATATAATTTGGTCATGGAGGGGCAGTGATTATGGTTCCTTAGGTTGTATTTTATGTCCCCGAACACATATTAGGCGATCTGGGTCCGGTTATGTCACACGGCGGAAGGCGTGGGCCATAGCACACGAAAATTATTAGAATCGGGTGGAATTCAAGTTTTATGGCCGTAAAATGCCAAAAATGTAATATGGTCATGGCGGGGCGGTAATTATGGTTCCCCCTGTCGTATTTGATGTCCCAGAAAAATATTAGGCGATTCGGGTCCAGCTCCGTCCCACGGCGGAAGGCATGGGCTATAGCATACGAAATATTACAATCGGGTCGAATTCCAGTTTAATTGGCGTAAAATCCCAAAAACTGTAATTTGGTCATGGCGGAGTGGTGACTATGGTTCCCCCGCTCATATTTGATGTCCTGGTCAAATATTACGCGATCCGGGTCTGGCTCCGTCCCATGGCGGAAGGCGTGGACTATAGCACACGAAAATATTGCAATCTGGCGTAATTCTAATTTAATTGTCGTAAACACCAAAAAATGTAATTTATTCATGGCGGGGCGGAGACTATGGTTCCTTAGGTTGTATTTGACGTCCCGAACAAATATTAGGCGATCTCGGTCCGGACCGCCGTGGGCTATAGCACACGAAAATATTGGAATCGGGTGGAATTCTAGTTTTATGGCCGCAAAATGCCAATAAATGTAATTTGGTCATGGAGGGGCGGTGACTATGGTTCCTTAGGTCGTATTTGATGTTCTGGACAAATATTAGGCAATCCGGGTCTGACTTCGTCCCACGGTGGAAGGCGTTGGCTATAGCACACGAAAATATTGAAATCAGGCGGAATTCCAGTTTTACGGCCGTAAAATGGCAAAAACTTTAATTTGGTCATGGCGGTGACTATGGTTCCTTAGGTCGTATTTGATGTCCTATGGCTGAAGGCGTGGGCTATAGCACACGAACATATTGCAATCAGGCGGAATTCAAGTTTAATTTCCGTAAAACACCAAAAAATGTAATTTGGTCATGGCAGGGCAGTGACTATGGTTCCTTAGGTCGTAATTGATGTCCCTGAAAAATATTAGGTGAGGCGGATCCGTCCCACGGTGGAAGCCATGGCCAATAGCACATGAAAATATTGGAATCAGGCGGAATTCCAATTTTATCGCCGTAAATTGCCAAAAAATTTAATTTTTCATGGAGGGGCGGTGAATATAGTTCCTTAGGTTGTATTTGTTGTCGCGGAAAAATATTAGGCTATCCGGGTCCGGCTCCGTCCCACGGCGGAAGGCGTGGGCTAACACACGAAATTATTGGAATCGGGGCGAAATTCTAGTTTTATGACTGTAAAATAAAATGTAATTTGATCATGGAGGGGAGGTGACTATCGTTCCTTAGGTCGTATTTGATGTCTCGGAAAATATTAGGGGATCCGGGTCCGGCTCTGTCCCATGGCGGAAGGCGAGGGCTACAACACATGAAAATATTGCAATCGGGCGAAATTCTAGTTTAATTGTCGTAAAACACCAAAAAATGTAATTTGGTCATGGCGTGGCGGTGACTATGGTTCATTAGTTCGTATTTGATGTCCCGGAAAAATATTAGGTGATGTGGGTCCGGCTCCATCCCACGGCGGAAGGCATAGGCTATAGCACACGAAAATATTGGAATAAGGAGGAATTCCAATTTTATGGCCGTAAACTGCCAAAAACTTTAATTTGGTCATGGAGGGCGGTGAATATGGTTCCTTAGGTTGTATTTGATGTCGCGGACAAATATTAGGCTATACGGGTCCGGGTCCGTCCCACGGCGGAAGGCGTGGGCTATAGAACACGAAAATATTGGAATCCGGGAGAAATTCTAGTTTTATGACTGTAAAATGCCAAAAAAGTAATTTGGTCATAGAGGGGTGGTGACTATTGTTCCTTAGGTCATATTTGATGTCCTGGAAAAATATTAGGCGATCCGGATCAGGCTTCGTCCCACGGTGGAAGGCGTGGCCTATAGCACACGGAAATATTGCAATCGGGAGGAATTCCAGTTTAATTGCCGTAAAACACCAAAAATGTAATTTGGTCATGGCGGGGCGGTGACTATTGTTCCTTAGGTCGTATTTGATGTCCCGAACAAATATTAGGCGATCCGCGTCCGGCTCCTTCCCACAGCGGAAGGCGTGGGCTATAGCACACGAAGATATTGGAATTAGGCGGATCTTCAGTTTTATGGCCGTAAAATGCCACAATATTTAATTTGGTGATGGCGGGGCGGTGAATATGGTTCAATTTG
>ML409976.1:0-14438 GCA_005239525.1 Nicotiana knightiana | reverse complement strand
ACTATGATTCTCTTGAAGCCATATCAGGGCGTCAGAGGATTTATTCCATTTATAGGTTCGATTTAATTCATGTTTGACTTTGCCAAGTTATTCATTAAGAGTTCTTATTTGTTCATCCTTGGCATACATCTTATCTTTTAATTTTCCTATGTTTTATTCTAACATGATATGAGAATGATCAACAACCTTTTTACTTGATCCTAGCTTTAGCTTTAAGTTTTCAGATTTTAGTTCTAGAATCTCAGTTTCAAGTGGATGAACCTGGTTCAACAAGACAGTGTTTTTCTTTTCAGATTCACTGACTCTGATTTCCAGGTTCATGCACTTTGCTTTTAGCATTGCACATTCTTTAGATAGTTGATCCTTCTCTTTGGTTGTTTCCTCAGAATCATCTATGAAATCAAGTAGCAACTCAGAGAGTTTTTCCTTAGATAGGAATTTTACTTTGTTTTTAAGATGAGAGATACTTACCTCTAGTTCTTCATGTGGTTCCTTGTCAGATTCTCCAATTTCCAAGAGCGCCTGATCTTCAATCTCCCCATCTTCTGATCTTCATCTGAACTTTCCCCCCAAGCAGCAACCATAGCCTTTGTTGTGGTTGTCTTGGGTTGAACATGTTCCTTCCTCCTGTTCCTTCTCTCATATCTTTCCTTTTTCCACTCTACTTCCCACGGAGGACAATTTTTAATTAGATGGTCAGTCTTACCACATTTATAGCATCCCTCGTTGGTTGGTCTTTCTGGAGCCTTTGCTTTGTTGTAGTTTCCTCCTCTAGAGATGCCTTTCTTCCTCATGAGAAAGTTTCTGAATTCTTTGGTGATCATGGCCATCTCATCATCTTCCAGATCTGCTCCCTCAGTGATTCTTAGGGCTAGACTCCTCTCCTTCTTTGGACCATCCATCTTCATTGTCTGCCTTCTCAGTTCATAGGCAGTGAGGTTTCCAATTAGCTCATCCAATCTGAGGGTTGCCATATTTTTAGATTCCTGGATAGCAGTGATTTTGCTTTCCCAAGAAATAGGCAAGACCCTTGTTAGGATCTTTTCAAACTTGTCCTCTTCAAGAATGATTCTTCCAAGAGACTTCAATTCATTATTCAAGGTTGTGAACCTTGTGTACATCTCTTGGATAGTCTCTCCTTCTTTCATAGTGAAGTTTTCATACTGAGAGTATAGTAGAGTACCTCTTGACCTTTTTACCTGAGGTGTTCCTTCATGGGCTACTTGCAAGGTATCCCAAATCTCTTTGGCAGTGGTGCAGCTTTGGATTCTGCTGTACTCGTCTGGACCTAGTCCACACACTAGCCACTTTTTGGCCTTTGCATTCTTCTCCCATTTCTTTAGATCCTCAGCAGTGCAATCAGCTCTTGTCTTTGGCATATCTATACCTTCAGCAGTCTTCATCATGGTAGCTAGAGGACCATCAGTGACTATGTCCCAGAGTTCATAGTCTTCTCCAATTAGGTGGTCCTTCATCCTGTTTTTCCACCAAGAGTAATACTGGCCATTGAAGAGTGGTGGCCTTGCAGTTGATTGACCTTCCCAATTTCCAGGTGGTGCACTCATCTTGATCTTCTCCAAGGTGTTAGCCTTTCAAGGATAACCTGCTCTGATACCAATTGATGTTTTAGACTTCAATACCACACAAAAAGATAGGTTACTTTGTGTGGTACCCAATTTTCAAGTGTTGTCTCAGTAGAAGAACCTGGTTCTTCTTGGTGTTCCAACTAGTATTGTTGCGGAATAATAAGAAGCAGTAAAGTAAAAACACAGAGATTTTTACGTGGAAAACACCTGGCTCAACAGGTGAAGAAACCACGACCTACTCCTCAGTATAATTTTCTCAACTCTTCACTAGAAACTCTGAGCCAAACGGACTTACAAAATAAACCCTTTTGTAATCCTAAGGATTAACTCTAACCCTTTGTAGTAACTAGCCCCTAGATAATTTCTACACACCTCAAGTTAACTCTAACTTGATCAATACGTACCTATTACAATTACTTCTATGAAAGTTGTAAAGATACAATATTAAAGCTCCTACTACAATCGACTAGACTCAATAATTAATCAAATGAAACTGGTTCTTCTAGTTGAACTGTAGCCTTTGCATCGCACAATGATTCTGCTAGCAAAAATAACTCTGGGAATTTTTCTTTCAGATTTTGATTCACTTCAGCTTTGTGCGTCTTTTTTTTTCCAGCAGAAATACATCAAGTATTTATAGAGTCAGTCGTTGAGCTTGTCTTCCAATTCCAGTTCAACTCTACCTGGGAGAACAAGTTCTTATCAAACTCAACTTCCTTCCTTCGTTTCTGTCCTTACTGAATTCGACTTCTATTCTTTCATCAATTTACAACCTTTTCGCATTAGAAGATACTCTTCTTGTTCATTGATACTTTACAATCGCATTCATCTCCTATGCATATAAGGTTTGTGTGCCAACTCATCAAGTCAAGTATATGTGCTCTGATGGACCTGATTCAACTGGTCAGCCTTTTGTCAATCTTCAAAACTATGCAGTGACATGGATCAACAATTATTGAAGGTTACCTCGTGTTTATCCAGGTCGAGTGTTGAATGAAATAAATGTATTACAATGGCATTTTCTTCGCTTCTTACTTCTGCTACCGAAGCAAGGTTAGCTAACGCGTCTGCTTCTGCATTTTCCTCTATGGGTATTTTCACGATCTTCCACGATTGGAACTGCCTGACCAGTTCTCGTACCCTTTCCAGATATTGTTGCATTCGAGCCTCTCTAGCAGTGTAAGTCCCCCGCATCTGCTTTACTACTAGTTGAGAGCCACTCTTAATCACGATTTGTTCTATAGAGAGTTCTCGTGCTAGTTCCAGATCTGCAATGACAGCTTCATACTCTACTTCATTGTTAGTAATAAGGTAGCATTTAATTGCTTGCCTTATCGTTTCACCTGAACGTGGTATTAAGAACATTCCCAAACCGGCTCCTATAACATTAGAAGAACCGTCAGTAAATAAAGTCCATGTTCCTAGATTAGATCCAACAAAAATTTGTAATTCCTTTTCTACTTCAAGAATTATATTTGTACTAAAATCTGCGACAAAATCTGCTAAAACCTGAGACTTTGTTTCTATCCTAACTTGATAAACAATATCATATTTGCTTAATTATATTGCCCACTTGGCTAACCTGCCTGACAATTCTTGTTTATGCAAAATATTTCTTAAAGGATATGAAGTTACGACGGAAATTAGATGACATTGAAAATATGGTCTCAATTTCCTAGCTTCCATGACCAAGGCTAAAGCTAGTTTCTCTAGATGAGGGTATCTAGTTTCAGCATCCAATAAGGATCTACTTACATAATAAATGGTAGATTGCTTACCTTTGTCTTCCCTTACTAAGACTGCACTTACAGGTACTTCTGCAACAGCAAGATAAACGTATAGTCTTTCTCCATCCCTTGGCTTAGATAGTAAGGTAGGATTTGATAGATACGCCTTCAAATTTTTGAGAGCTTGTTGGCATTCTTCAGTCCATTCAAACTGATTCTGCTTATTTAATAATGAAAAGAACTTAAAACTCTTTTCTGAAGATCTCGAAATGAATCTTCCTAAAGCTACAATCCTACATGTCAATCTTTGAACCTCTTTTTTGTTTGTGAGTACATCAGTTAATTCTTCAATAGCTTTAATTTGAGCAGGATTTACTTCAATGCCTCTATTAGATACAATAAAACCCAAAAACTTACCTGATTCAATGCCAAAGGCGCATTTTTCTTGATTTAGTTTCATGTTATACATGCGGAGTATCTCGAATATTGTTGAAAGATGTTGGAAATGGTTTTCGTCTTGTGCTGAATTGACCAACATATCATCGATGTACACTTCCATTGTCTTCCCCAAATGTTCTTAGAACATCTTGGTCACCATCCTTTGGTGTGTGGCTCCCGCATTTTTCAAGCCAAATGGCATGACTTTGTAACAATAAGTCCCCTGCGGTAGCATCAATCATTTGATCTATATGCGGTAATGGGAATGAGTCCTTCAGGAATGCTTTGTTTAAATCAGTGTAATCTACACAAACTCTCCATTTATCGTTCTTTTTAGGTACTACCACAATATTATCTAACCAATTAGGATATTTTACCTCGCGTATTGAACCAATTTTAAGAGTTTCTGTACCTCTTCATCGATCACTTGATTCTTGAATGATCCATGTTTCCTCTTCTTTTGTTTGATAGGTACGAATGATGGGTCTTCATTTAATTTATGAGTCATCATTTCCGGAGGTATACCTATCATATCTGAATGGGACCATACAAAATAATATGTGTTAGATTTTAAATATTCAACTAACTTACCTCTTCTTACTGGGTTTAACCTTGCTCCGATATGAATTCTTTATTCTGGACATTGCTCGAATAATGGAACAGCTTCGAGCTCCTCAATCATCATTTTTATGTTTTCATTTTCCTTTGGCCTGTAGTCCACGTCCGTCTGTTTTGATGCAACCCTTATTGAGATTTGATTTACCATATCTTTATCATTTGCACCCATATATGTTTGAGCTGCTTTTGTGTCTTTCAGTTCTTTTTCTGCATCTCTTTGACTTGAGTGTATCACTGGGTTGATATTCCTTAAAATTTGTTGATCTCCTCGAATCTGTTGAATACCCCATTTTGAAGAGAATTTGATAGCCTGATGTAATGTGGACAGTACAGTGTCCATGTCATGAATCCATGGCCTTTCCATAATTATATTATAAGCCATATATGTGTCAATGACTTGAAATTTTGTTTCTTTGATGACCCCTTCTGCATAAGTGTTTAATTCAATATCTCCTTTTGTAATGACAGTAGAGTTATGAAATCCAGACCGGGAACGTGCTTTTGGTATTACACGATCTCCCACCAGCATCTCTTCCACGACTCTTAATAGAATAATATTCACTGAGCTACTTGGATCAATCAAGACTCGTTTTACATTAGTGTCATGTATAAGTAAAGATATTACTAGTGCGTCGTTGTGATGAACCAGTCACCTATCAGCATCTGCATCATTAAATATTATGCTATCATCTTCCAAAGTTTCACGAATTCGCTTCCCATGAGTTATTGTGAACTTTGTTGTCTTCTTTGATGTAGTGTAGGTTATGCCATTAATCTCTTCTCTGCCATTTATTACGTTTACTTTTCTTTTTGGAGATGGTGATTTTAAGGGTTCCTGTCTGTTCTTCATATATGCGTGCTTGCCTTTTTCACTAAACAACTCTGTTAGATAGCCCTGTTTCAATAAATGTTCTATCTCACCTTGTAATTATCTGCAGTCGGATGTTCTATGCCCATGATCATTGTGGAATTCACACCAGAAGTCTGGGTTTCTTCTGTTTGGGTTTGATCTCATGCTTCTCAGAACAGCAACTAGCACGGAAGTACTCACATTGAAATTATAGTCTCCAATTCTCGCATTTGTGTTATTACCTCTGTTACGTTCATCTCGATCCTTTTTGAATCTTGACGATGATGAACTTAAATCTCTATTTGATGGTCTGTTATCAGCCCATACATTTTTGAATTTGGAACGAGCTTCCCGTCCTGAAGGTCCCATGTAGGGCTCGTACCTATTTTTACCGGTTCTATTCTCTGATTCTGATCACCTTAAACTCATTTTTTCTTCTACCCTTGACTGAGCTTTGGTATCCTCATTCGTAATTTGGTATTATACCTGTTATAAACATCATTCCATGTCGTGGATGGGGATTCTTGCAAGCTATCTTTGAGTCTCCTCGTCTCTTCCGAGCTTTTCTCGTTCAAGTTGCTTGCAAATTCCATGGCTACCCAGTTGTCAGGTACTCTAGGTAACAGCATCCCTTCTCGTTGGAATCTGTCTACAAATTCTCGAAGTACTCCCTGTTTTACCTTGAATATGTCTTCCATTCTTTTTTCTACTTTTTGTGCACCCGAATATGCTTTTATGAATAAAGCTACAAGCTTAGGAAAAGAGTCAATAGAGTTTTCAGGTAAGAGAGAATACCACGTTACCGCTCCTTTGGTAAGAGTCTCCCCATACTTTTTGACCATCACGGATTCGATCTCTTTCTTGGTTAAGTCGTTGCCTTTTACTCTCGTGGTGAATGCAGTGACGTGGTCGCGTGGATCAGTTGTCCCATCATATTTTGGTATATAAGGCTTTTTGAATTTTTTAGGAATCGGTAATGGTGCAGCGCTTGGCTTCCATGGTTGTTGGGAATATTATCAATATCAATCCCTTTGATGACAGGTGGTACGCTAGGTATTAGTTCAATACGGTTGTTTTGTTCCTTCACATGTTTCTGCAAGATTAGTATAAAAGATTTTAAATCAGAATTACTAGTCGTACCTAGTCTCCCTTCGAGTGATTCGTTAGGAGTTCCTCCACTTCCAGAATTAGCCAGTCCTGAGTGTGGATTTTTCACAGTTGTAGTATTATTTGGAGGAGGCATTGGCGATAAAGTTGGTAGCCCCCTTACGAAATCCTAGAGGGCTTCATTCACATATTTAGTAATTATTTTCTTCACAACATCTTGCTCTCTTGTTTGCTCATTCCCAAGTTGGTCATTGTTTTGAGTAGTGGATCTTTCTGGGGTTGGTTCCCTCGAACCACTTGGGATTCCTTGAGGCGTTGGAACTGGAGTTCCTATTGCCTGTTGGTTGTTGTCGTTGACGTTTGACATGATTCAGTTAAGTAAAAATAATTTGGAAAGTGAGAAAGGATTATCAGATTCCCGGTAACGAAATCAATTTGTTTAACCAAAGAATCGGATTCTTAGTCAAATCTTATTTTAAGAAGTAATCGGGCTTCTGATAATCAAGAAATTCAATACTAATAATAATGGAAATAAGAACTCAGAATAGTAAGGAAAATTGTAGAAAGCACAAGAATGTAAAGTATATTCCAATAGTGATCAGAACGTGTCCATACAAATAATATTTCTTTCCCTTTTATAGGGAGCTTTAAGTACTACATCTACTCCTCTTTATGATTGAGCATTAATGAGCATTTATATCATTAATGAAACGTTATAATAGGTAATCGTAACTGTTTCGTGAAGATTCTGTAACATTTGAACTCATTGATTGAAGATCTATGAATCTGCCCTCTTTTCTGTTTTTGTTCACTTTGACCGTGTCTCTTCAACTCTTTGAATAGATTCGAGCGCCCGTGTCTAGTCATCTCGTGCGTGTTTAGCTCGTATATACTTACTTCGTATCTCTTTCTATGTTTTTCTCCAAATGTCGTTCTTCCATTTATCTACGTGGCTTGCCATGTCAATGTGATGACCCAAAAGGTCATCTTGTATAATTTAGCAAAAAATTGTGTTTCGAGGCCCCAAAAGCCTCTCTTAATCTCACCTCGATGTGCATGCACAGCTCGAGCGCGTAGCCGGGAAGTTTTTATGTGGAAATGTGTTGAACTGTTGAATTTATGATAATTAATGGAATAACGTTGACTTTGGTCAACATTTTTGGTAAACGGAAATGGACCCGTGATTTGACGGTCCCAGAGAATCCGTGGGAAAATATGGGACTCGAGCGTATTCCCTGAATCGAATTCCGAGGTCCCAAGCCCGAGAAATAAATTTTTAAAAGAAAATTATTTTCTAAAAATAAGAAAGACTTTTGAAAATGAACTTTGATATGAAATCTGTGTTACCGGGCTCGTATTATGGTTTCGATGACCGGAACAGGTTCAATATGTATTGTGTGAGTTATCTGTGAAATTTGGAAAGAAACGAACTTGGTTTGACGTGTTTCGGATCAAATTGGAGAATTTAGAAGTTTATGAAGTTTGAGAAAATTCTATAGATTTTTGAGTTTAATTCATTGGTTTTGATGTTATATTAGTGGTTTAATTACTCGAATAAGTTCGTAGGATGATTTTGAAGTCGTGCGTATATTTGGTTTTCGGACCTGAGGGCTCGGATGAGTTCCAGGTAGGTGTCGGGGTGCAAAAGAGTTGGAAAAATCTGGTTTTCGATCTGTTTCTGGTGTTCTGTGTTTTGCTCTCCGCGATCGCGGCGTGACTCACGCGATCGTGATGTGTCAATGGTTGGGGGTGAGAAACTACCCTACACAAACGTAGGGCCTTGGACGCGATCGCAGTGCCTGGGGGTGGTACTCTACGCGATCGCGAGGGGCCTCACGCGATCGCATAGTGTTAAAGGGATCTGGGGGTGGAGCAGCGTGTTGCTCTACGCGAACACGATCGCGACGGTTAGTGTCCAGTACACCCGCGATCTCTGTCCATTGTTCGTGATCGCGTAAGTCTAAAACCCAATACTCTCCACGATCGCAACTCCCTTCCGCGATCGCGTAGAGTAAATTCGCCCAGTCATTTTAATGCCTTAAAAACAGAAACATTACGGGATTCTCACCACTTTTCTCAACCCACCTTCTTCCCCACTCTCCTTAGGCGAAATTTGAAGACCTCCATCACCATAGCTCCATAGGTAAGTGTACTTAACATCATTTCCTCTCACTTTCATCAACTAATCACTAGAATCTAGGCCTAAAATCATGAAAACAAAGTAAAAATTAGGGTATTTGGGTAGAGTTAGGGTTTATGGGATTTTGGGTAATGCAACCTCAATTTGGGGTCAGATTTCAAAACAAATCATATATTTGAACTCGTGGGGGTATGGGTGATCGGGTTTTGGTCCGAGCCTCGTGTTTGGTCAAGCGGACCCGGGGTCGGATTTTGGTATTTTTGGAAGAATGCTAGGAATTGTATATCTAGGCTATGGGATTGTATTAATAAGTCATTATTGATTTTAATAAGTTAATTATGTCTAGATATTGTTGTTCCGGAGTTGAATTCAAAAGGAAAGGCGGTGTTAAAGTCTTGATTGCTATTTTTGGACCCGAGGTAAGTGTCTTGCCTAACTTTGGTGAGGGAATAGGTATTGTATGCTATGTGTTAAGTGTTTATCATGTTCAATTCATAGGTGAGGTGACAAGTACCTATGTATTGTGCGTCAAGCATGCCAGTGAGTCTATTGCCGATAGAAATCTTATTATTACTTCCATGTTCGTTATAATATGAACTTATCTCTACTTGGAAGTTGATTTTTGTTGAAAATCCTCGTTGATGAACTTGTGATGTAATCGTCCTATTGAGGACCCAACTGCAAAGGATATACTTGAAAAGGTTGATTATAGCTGAGTACCTGACCGGGCAATTTGTTATGATAATGACTAATATTCTCCCTTTGTCGGGTGATTATGATTTGTGATTCCACTATGTTGCATTCCTTGCCATTTTGATAATTGTCATTGCATTGGTGAGGAAGAGTGTAAAAGCACGAAGGTTGATGTCGTGCCATGATTTATATTTAAAAGTACGAAGGTTGATGCCGCGCTATGATTCACATTGCCATACATGATACATTGCATCGTGAGGAAGAGAGTAAAAGCACGAAGGGTGATGCCGTGCCATTTATTACATTTCTTGAATTATATTTGTTTCATTGGCATATTTGTGATAAATGGTCTTCTTGTCTGTTCCTATGTACTTAATTAATTGCTCTATCTCACTTGTTACCCCCTTTGTCTGCTCCCATATCCCCCTACGTATCTGTTTATCTTTTGCTTTGTTTTCCACGATATATGTTGTAGAATAGGACAGGTTAACGTTTGTTTTCAAGTCTAGCCTCGTCACTACTTCGACCGAGGTTAGGCTCGGCACTTACTCAGTACATCGAGTCGGTTGTACTGATGCTACACTGCACATCTTATTGTTGTGCAGATCCCGCACTCGGACCCAGTGGACAACGTTGAGGGAGTCACCTCTAGTCCACCCCAGAGGCTTCAAGGTATAGCGCTGACGTTCGTGGGCCTTGGAGTCTCTCCTATCCCTAGTTCCTGTATTTATGTCTTGTCTTTCCTCTAGTTCTCAGAGACAGTCATGTACTTCCTTTCAGACTTTGTATTTAGCACTCCTATAGACAGTTCGTGAGTTTGTGACTCCAGGTTTATGGGAATTATTGTGACGTTGTATTATGTTATATTTACTTAGTTTTGAAACTTTATTTATTTCCGCTGTTAAGAATGGTGAACTGTTTTTAGCGTATTCTGTTAATTCAGAGTTATCATGTTAGTTCAACTGCACGCGTTGGCTTGTCTAGCGGGTTCAACGTTAGACGCCATCACGGCTGAAGGTGGGATTTTGGGCCGTGACAAGTTGGTATCAGAGCTCTAGGTTGCTTAGGTCTCACAACTCATGGACAACTTAGTAGAGTCTGAGGGATCGGTACGAGGACGTCTGTATTTATCCCCCAGAGGCTGCAAAGTTAGGAATAACTTCACTTTTCTTCTTTTCTGTCGTGCGATTTGAATTCTGAGTACTAATTGAGTTTCTATTCTATTCTCTCGCAGATGGCGAGGACGTGTTCTTCCCTTGGTTCCGCTCAGCAGCCCGACACTCCTGCTACAGCTCCTACAAGGGGTCGAGGTCGAGGTCGAGGACGAGGTCGTGCTAGAGGCCGGGGCCGGGCTCAGCCTAGAGCAGCAGCCCCAGTGGAGGACCCTCAGGTCGAGTCTGACGAGGAGGTCCCAGTTCCGGTAGTCCCAGTTGGACCAGCTCAGGTCCAAGAGGGGTTCATAGCTACCCCAGTGCTTCAGGACGCTCTTGTCCATCTAGTCGGACTCATGGAGAGTGTAGCACAGGAGGGTCTTCTTCCTACTGCACCAGCCGTCTCTCAGGTTGGGGGAGGGACCCAGACTCCTGCTACTCACACACCAGAGCAGCTAGATCCTCAGTTTCAGACTCCGGCACCTTAGCCAACCGGAGTAGCCCAGCCGGGTATTGCAGCACCGGTAGCAGAGGGAGCAGCTATGTCAGCGGATGCTTTGTGGAGACTGGACAGGTTCACTAAGTTATTTACTACTACTTTTACTGGTTCACCATCAGAGGATCCCCAGGATTATTTGGACAGTTGTCATGAGGTTCTTCGGAACATGGGCATAGTAGAGTCCAATGGAGTTGATTTTGCTACCTTTCGTCTATCGGGTTCCGCCAAGACTTGGTGGAGAGACTATTGCTTGACCAGGCCAGCTGGGTCTGCATCTTTGACTTGGACTCAGTTCTTAGAGGTATTTTTGGGGAAGTTCCTTCCCATTACTCAGAGAGAGGACCTTCGGAGGCAGTTTGAGCGTCTCCAGTAGGGATCTATGTCAGTCACTCAGTACAAGACTAGGTTCATCACTCTAGATCGACATGCTATTATGATACTCCCCACTGATCGGGAGAGGGTTCAGAGATTTATTGAGGGATTGGTCCAGTCTATCAGACTTTAGATGGCTAGAGAGTCAGGTACTGATATTTTGTTCCAGGATGTGGTCAATGTGGCCAGGAGGATTGAGATGATTATGTCACAGGGTGGTAGTCAGGGGGCTGACAAGAGGCCCCATCACGTCGGTCGTTTCAGTGGAGCCTCATCTGGGGGCAGGGATTCTTCAGGCAGAGGTCATCCTCCCAGACCCTATCAGTCGACACTTCAGGTATCTCACAGTGCACCGCCAGCTCCTGTTGGTGCACCACCAGCACCTATCAGTGCACCGCCGCTTCAGAGTTATCAAGGTGGTTACCAGGGTCGTCAAGGACAGTTCCAGAGCCCCCAGCCATATCAGTAGAGGACGTGTTATTCTTGTGGTGTTCCGGGGCACATTTCCAGGTATTGTCCCCGAGCTTCTAGTGGTCCTTAGTATCAGGGTTCCCGTGCCATGGTTCCCATGTCAGGCGCACCCCCACCCCCTCAGCCAGCTAGGGGTGGCAGTCAGGGTGCCAAAGGTAGAGGTCAGCCTCATAGAGGTGGAGGACATGCCACGAAAGGTAGAGGCCAGGCCGCAGTAGGTCAACCCAGAGATGATCAAATGGGAGGGGCTCAGCCCCGGTGCTATCCTTTTCCTGCCAGGCCTGATGCCAAGGCTACTGATGCAGTTATTACAGGTACGGTTTCATTTTGCAGCCAGGAGGCTTCGGTGTTATTTGATCCAGGTTCTACATTCTCCTATGTGTCTTCATATTTTGCCCCTTGTTTGAGTATGCCCTGTGATTCCTTGAGTACTGTTGTGCATGTGTCTACACCAGTGGGTGATTCTATAGTGGTAGATAGAGTCTACCGTGCTTGCTTAGTAGTCATGGGTGGTCTAGAGACTCAGGTTGATCTTTTGCTTCTGGATATGGTTGACTTCGATGT
Source organism: Nicotiana knightiana (assembly GCA_005239525.1). Taxonomy (NCBI): domain Eukaryota; kingdom Viridiplantae; phylum Streptophyta; class Magnoliopsida; order Solanales; family Solanaceae; genus Nicotiana; species Nicotiana knightiana. Next base: position 2,222 of record ML409976.1, on the reverse strand, counting down.
TATATTGGGGATGGATTGGTTATCCCCCTATTATGCTATTCTGGACTGTCATGCCAAGACAGTGAACTTGGCTTTGCCAGGGGTGCCCCGTTTGGAGTGGAAGGGAACTCCTAGTCATTCTTCGGGTAGAGTTATTTCTTATATGAAGGCTCGGCTCATGGTTGGGAAGGGTTGTTTGGCCTATTTGGCCTATGTTCGTGATTCTAGCACCGAGGTTACTTCCCTGGAGTCTGTGCCCGTGGTTCATGAGTTTCCAGAGGTTTTCCATGTTGACCTGTCGAGTATGCCACCCGACAGGGATATTGATTTTTCTATTGAGTTAGCTCAGGGCACCCAGCCTATTTCTACTCCGCCGTATCGTATGGCCCCGCCAGAGTTGAAGGAGTTGAAAGATCAGTTGCAGGATTTGCTGGATAAAGGCTTCATTAGGCCTAGTGTCTCTCCTTGGTGTGCTCCAGTATTGTTTGTCAAGAAGAAAGATGGCTCGATGAGGATGTGTATTGACTACCGACAGTTGAATAAGGTTACTATTAAGAACAAGTATCCTTTGATGAGGATTGATGATTTATTCGACCAGCTTCAGGGCGCTTCAGTGTTTTCCGAGATTGACTTGAGATCTGGTTACCATCAGCTGAGGATTAGGGCGTCTGATGTCCCTAAGACAACTTTTCGCACTCGTTATGGGCATTATGAGTTCTTGGTGATGTCATTTGGGCTGACAAATGCCCCCGTTGCTTTCATCGAGTTGATGCACCGAGTGTTCAGGCCTTATTTGGACTCATTTGTGATTGTTTTCATTAATGATATATTGATATACTCTCGCATCCGAGAGAGCATGAGCAGCACCTTAGAGTCATCCTCCAGACTTTAAGGGATAGTTAATTGTATGCAAAATTCTCAAAGTGTGAGTTTTGGTTGAGTTCAGTTGCATTTCTAGGCCATGTGGTATCGTCAGAGGGTGTTCAGGTGAATCCCAAGAAGATTTCAGCAGTTAGAGATTGGCCTAGACCCACCTCACCTACAGAGATCCGAAGTTTCTTGGGCTTAGCAGGTTATTATTGTGGGTTTGTGGAGGGATTTTCATCCATTGCAGCCCCGATGACCAGGTTGACTCAGAAGAGTTCCCAATTCAGGTGGTCTGATGAGTGTGAGGCGAGCTTTCAGAAGCTCAAGATAGCCTTGACCACGACACCAGTGTTGGTTTTGCCCATAAGTTCAGGATCATATATCGTGTATTGTGATGCTTCACGCGTNATGGTTAGAGTTTCTGAAGAATTATGATATTACCATTCTTTATCATCCAGGGAAGGCCAATGTGGTGGCCGATGCTTTGAGCCGGAAGTCAGCTAGTATGGGTAGTCTTGCCTATTTATTAGTCGGAGAGCAACCTCTTTCTTTGGATGTTCAGGCGTTAGTCAACCGATTTGTGAGTTTGGAGTTTTCTGAGACTGGCAGTGTTTTGGCCCATACCGTAGCTCGTTCTTCCTTATATGACCGTATTCGGGCCAGGCAGTATGATGATCGCCATTTATGTGTTCTTGAGATAGAGTCAGGCACGGAGATGCCAAGCAGGTTACGGTTGATGTTGAGGGAGTTTTAAGGATGCAAGGACGGAGTTGTGTACCTGATGTAAATGGTATTCATGAGTTGATACTACAGGAGGCCCACAGTTCCCGATATTCCGTTCATCCGGGCTCCGCAAAGATGTACCAGGACTTGCGGAAGCATTATTGGTGGCGTAGAATGAAGAAGGATATTGTAGCTTATGTAGCTCGGTGCTTGAATTGTCAGCAGGTTAAGTACGAGCACCAGAGACCCGGTGGTTTGATGCAGCAGATTCAGCTTCCTGAGTGGAAGTGGGAGCGTATCACCATGGACTTTGTAGTTGGACTCCCACGGACTCAGAGGATGTTTGATGCAGTATGGGTCGTTGTGGATAGGCTGACCAAGTCAGCGCACTTCATTCCAGTATCAGTTTCGTATTCAGCAGAGAAGTTGGCAAGGATCTATATGAGAGAGATTGTTAGACTGCATGGCGTGCCCATATCCATTATATCAGACCGAGGTACTCAGTTTACCTTCCATTTCTGGAGAGTATTTCAGCGAGAGTTGGGCACCCAGATTGATTTGCGCACCGCATTTCATCCTCAGACGGACGGACAGTCCAAGCGTACTATTCAGATTTTGGAGGATATGTTGCGAGCTTGTGTTATTGACTTTGG
>ML409973.1:0-12560 GCA_005239525.1 Nicotiana knightiana | reverse complement strand
GAGTGATCTGCAAAACAACCACAAAGTTCACAATTACACATGGGAAACGGGCTCGTGAAAATATTAGAGAAGACGATATAACCTTCAATGATGTAGATATCGGCGGATTAATGCTTCCGCACAATGATGCTCTGGTAATATATGTACTTATTCATGACAATAACGTAAAAAGAGTGTTGATTGATCCAGGCAGTTCAGTCTACATCATTTTGCTAAGAGTCGTGGAAGAAATGCTACTGGGGAATCAAGTAATCCTAAGGGCACGAGCCATATCAGGGTTTGATAACTCTACGGTTATAACAAAAGGAGAAATTGAGCTTAGCACTTATTCTGAGGGGGTGATCGAAAGTACCAGGTTCCAAGTCCTCGGTACTGACATGGCTTATAACGTGATCATGGGAAGGCCATGGATCCAAGACATGAAAGAGATACCCTCCACGTTGGATCAGGTAATTAAATTCCCCTCTGAGTGGGGGATTCAACAAATCAAAGGCAATCAGTAGAACGCAAGAAATATAAACTCTGTGGTACACTACAACAAGAAAATAGAGGTAGAAGAGTTACGAGATAAGGGAATATCCCAAGCAGGTAACGCCGCCCAAACAGGAATGGAAGAAATTACTACCCAAATAGGTACGGAAGGTATTATTGCTGAAACAGGTATGAAAGAAAATACTTACGAGAAGGAGAATCAAGTTACCATGGAAGGTGTACTATACCACACAGATGCAGATTCCAGACTGGACGTCATTCGTGAACCGGAGGAATATGAGCACATCAAAACAACTACAGAGGAGCTCAAAGCTGTTCCATTATCTGAACAAAAGCCTTAGCAGAAAGTGTATATAGGCACGAGGCTAGGCCCCGCTCGAAGAGGCAAGTTAAATGGTTATTTAAAGGCTAACACAGACTGCTTTGCGTGGTTCCACTCAGATATGACACGCATCCCACCAGAAGTGATGACTCATAAACTAAATGAAGATCTATCCTTCGTACCTGTTAAGTAGAAGAAAATAAAGCAAGGACCATTCAAGAACCAAGTGATCGACGAAGAGTCACAGAAACTTTTGAAGATTGGTTCGATACGAGAGATAACGTACCCTAACTGGATAGAAAACACCGTGGTAGTACCTAAAAAGAATGGCAAGTGGAGAGTACGCGTAGATTATACTGACTTAAATAAAGCATGCCCCAAAGATTCATTCCCATTGCCACATATAGATCAGATGATTGACGCCACAGCAGGTCATGAATTATTGAGCTTCTTATATGAATATTCTGGTTATAATCAGATTAAAATGAATCCCTCATATGAGGAAAAAACTTCCTTCGTCACAAACAGGGGGACTTACTGTTATAAAGTTATGCATGTTGGCTTGAAAAACGCTGGAGCCACCTATCAAAGGTTAGTGACTAAAATGTTCCAAGAACATCTTGGAAAGACGATGGAAGTCTATATTGATGATATGTTGGTAAAATCAACACAAGCACAAGACCATTTCCAGCATCTCTCTACTGCTTTTGATATTTTACGCAGGTATAATATGAAGCTAAATCCAGAGAAATGCGCTTTTGGAGTGCAATCAGGTAAATTTTTGGGTTTCCTTGTATCGAACAGAGGAATAGAGGTAAATCCCGCTCAAATTAAAGCTATAGAGGAAATACCTGATATTTTAACAAATAAAAAGGAAGTTCAAAGACTAACAGGGAGAATAGCAGCTTTAGGAAGGTTTATTTCTAAGTCTTCCGAAAAACGTTTTAAGTTCTTCTCAGTTCTCAAAAAGCAGAATCAGTTCGAATGGACTGANTGTAAGTGCAGTACTGGTAAGAGAAGAAAAAGGTAAACAATCACCTATCTATTATGTAAGTAAAACTTTGCTAGATGCTGAGACTAGATATCCACATCTAGTAAAGTTAGCCTTAGCTTTAATAATGGCATCTAGAAAATAATGACCATATTTTCAATGCCACCCAATCACCGTTGTGACCACATATCCTTTAAGAAATATTCTGCATAAACAGGAATTGTCAGGAAGATTAGCCAAGTGGGCCATAGAGTTAAGTTAGCATGAAATAGTCTATCAGCCTAGGGCTGCTATTAAGTCTCAATACTAGCTGATTTTATTGTTGACTTTAGTAATAGCATTATACCTGAAGTAGAAAAAGAGTTATAACTCTTTAACGGTGCTAATCCAGGCCTATGGACCTTGTTCACCGATGGTTCTTCAAATATAAAAGGTGCCGGCTTAGGCATAGTCTTAATATCACCCACGGGTGAAAAGACACGACAAGCTATCAAGTGTTATCCTATAACTAACAATGAAGCAGAGTACGAAACTGTTATTGCGGGGCTTGAACTCACACGGGAGCTCTCAATCGAGTAAATTGTGATCAACAGCGACTCCCAACTAGTAGTAAATCAGATATAGGGGACTTACATCGCTCGAGAGACTAGAATGCAACAGTATCTTGAAAAAGCACGAGAGCTCGTGAGACAATTCAAAACATGGAAGGTAATGCAAATACCTAGAGAGGAAAATGCAGAAGCAGATGCATTAGCTAACATCGCAGCAGTCACGGAAGTAACAAACAAAGACAATGCAATTGTCGTCCAACTATTTCATTCAATACTAGACGAGGACAGGAATGAGGTAACTTTTAACAACTAAACCTGGGACTGGAGAAACGAAATTCTTATTTTTTTGCAGAATGGCACCGTACCTGAAGACATGAAAGCAGCTCAAGCACTTCGCCGCAAAGTTCCACGGTACTGCCTTATTCGCAACTCACTTTATCGCAAGATGTTTGGAGGACCCCTAGCTAAATGCCTCGGACCTAACCAAATGGAATTTTTTATGAAAGAAGTCCACGAAAGACACTGTGGATATCACTCAGGGGCAAGATCCTTAGTGAAAACCCTAATCAGAGCTGGATACTATTGGCCTAAGATGGAAGAAGAAGCCGAGAACTTCGTATCCAAATGTGACAGGTGCCAAAGGTTTGCCAATAACATGCATCGACCAACGGAATTATTGCATCCGATAATATCCGCACGACCTTTCATGAAATAGGGTATAGACATAGTGGGACCTCTTCCCACAGCTAAAGGACAGGTACGGTTTTTACTCGTGCTAACCGACTATTTTACAAAATGGGTAGAGGCAGAAGCATTCAAACAAGTGCGAGAAAAGGAAGTTAAAAGCTTCTTATGGTGAAACATAATATGCCGCTTTGGAATACCAAAGGAAATTGTGTGTGATAATGGCCCATAATTCATAGGCTCGCAAATAACAGAATTCTTCGAAAGTTGGCAAATCAAACGGATCACTTCAACGCCGTACCACCCCGTGGCTATGGTCAAGATGAGTCAACGAATAAGGTCATCATCAACAATCTAAAGAAGCGGCTGGATAAAGCCAAAGGAAACTGGCCTAATGTGTTACCAGCGGTACTATGGGCATACAGAACAACTTCAAAAATAGCCACGGGAGAAACTCCGTTCGCACTTGTTTATGGCTCAGAAGCCTTAATACCTGTGGAGATTGGCGAACCAAGAATAAGGTTCTCAACAGCCATGGAGGGAGAAAACGACGACGAATTGAGGAGCAACCTGGACCTGCTCGAACCACGGAGAGAAGCAGCATTGATACGGATGGCAGCTCAAAAACAAATCATAGAGCGTTATTACAACCGTAAAGCTCATCTCAGGTACTTCAAGATTGGGGGCTTCGTCCTCAAAAAAGTATTTCAATCAATGAAAGAAGCAGGTGCAGGAAAGCTAAATCCAAACTGGGAAGGACCTTACAAAATCCGAGGCATAGCTGGGAAAGGCGCCTATGAGTTGGAAGCTATGGACGGCAGAGTTCTACCAACAAGCTGGAACGCCATCCATCTAAAGAAGTATTACTTCTAAAAGAAAAGAATACCCACCGTCAGGTATCACACGTTCGATTTTATTTTGAACATTTAAAAATTTTACTAACTTTTTTAGATGATAGGCACAAAGCTAACCCATCACCAGATGATGATATTAGACCTGCAAAGACGCGAGGAAATAACACAATTCCCGGTCTAGGGTTACACTTTCTGATGGATGTTTTAAAAGGGTTAAGACGTCATCATCTAAAAAACTATATACCTTCGAGTCCAGAATGTTTTTCCTTTTCAGGAAAAGGACCACAAGGAAGGAATAATCAAGTGCTCGAGATTTCATTCTTCAAAGCTCAAACACGTGGGGGACTATACAATATGGAGGGCTAAGACGAAGCAAAGAAGACTATCAGAAAGTCAAAAGCTCGAGCCTGAAGACCCATCTACCCAATGAGACAAGTGACACAAGCAGAATCGAAAGAAATCAAAAGAGCCATCCAAATACAAAGCCTAATGCAAAAGCAAAAACCTTCGAACATGTTCAGGTTGAAAGGCAAAATATTAGTCACGAGAAAGAAATGTTCATCTTTATACTCATTCAAAAAACTGTTCTCAAATAAAACGGTTATGGATGAAAGATCTAAATCCTTGTACTTGTTCAAGAAACTATTATCAAATAAAAATAGTTACGAATAAGAAAACATTTCCCTCGTACTTATTAGAAAACTGTTTCCAAAACAAGTGCGGGTAAAAACCCCAATCTTTATAAAAATTGTTACTAGTAAAAAACAGTTGTTTCCTTATATTAATATCGAAAAATTGTTACACATGAAAAACAGTTACGAAATGCAAGAGTACATCAAATCTGTTAAACAACATAGTTGCAAACATGAGTTTTAGACGATAACCAAACACATGTAAAATATCATGGAAGTTCAAACAAAAAAACTTTCCTTGGAAACATTCTTAAACATGTGTAAAATTCCTATCACTCTATTGCATTATCATGAAGTTGAGACGTCTTCTTCATGTCAATTATAAAGGGCCCTCTTCCATAAACTATGCCTATTACAAAAAGGCACACATTTAATATGACACCGTGCCTATTACAAAATGGTACGAGTAGTCTAAAGCATTCCACATGCAAAACTCGAAAGTAAAACTAAAACCTCAAAAAATGAAGCATGCAAAAGACGTAAAGAGTGAAACAGAAACTCAACAAAAAGTCGAACTAACATTAATATATTAAAACGGCTAAAACTAAGTATTAACTTATACTTAGCCATATAAAAATTTTATATACATTGTGGTGCCCCTAAGTTGTCATTTGGGGACTTTTAAAGAAATCCAAATTTACCCCCGATGGGACTGGGGGTAACCACCAATTGATACAAAGAAAAAAAAAGAGGGGGATGAACCAACTAAATTTCCTCAAGAGAGGGGTTGACTGCACTGGCAGAAGGAGCGGGAGCAACAAGGGATGAAGAGGCATGAGCGGCTGGAATCTCACCATCAGGTGAATAGAGGTTATGACCTTGTTGAGCCTTCTCCATGGATTCTTTAGTTTTAGCTATTTCAGCACTAAGGTCAAAACCCTCTTGACTCATTTCCATCAATGTGTCAAGGTGAAAATTCATGTACGCCCAGCTCACATCGACAACAGCCACCTTTTCAAGATCTTCATAATCCTTTTCCCATACTTGAAGCTCAGCTCTCAATCCGTTCTCCGCTTTCGCAGCTTCATGGGCGGCCCTTAACGGTACAATCTACTCCTCTAAAGTTTGAGCTTTGTCTAAAGCCTTATGAAGGTCTTCTTGAGTACGAGTGAGTGATTGCACGAGCTCACCTGAGTATTCCTCCTTCTGCCCCAACAAGTTTTTCAAGTCTCTAATCTCCTCTGAGGCACGGGACAGCTGCTCAGCAAACGAAGACTCCAGAACACTCTTGTCTTTATCAGCTTGACTGGAAGAAGTCTTCTCTACTGTCAGTTCTACTGCCATGAGTCTCATCTGCTGCTTCAAGGTGCTACTTTCCTCTTCTAAAGCATCCATGTCTATCCTTAGGCTATCATATTATGCTTTCCAATTATCAACATCGGCCTGCAATTCTTTTGGCTCATGGTCCGTGTTTGAAATCCTCTTCATAAGCTCCATGCCTATAAGGTTAATCTACAAGAAATAAACCAGTCAGATATGGTAAATTTCATATATGAAAATGAAAGAGGATAACTTGCATCATACCTTCAAAGAAGTATGCACGACCTCATTAGCCCATGTAAGAGCACCGTGGCTGGCTAGCTTTGCTTTCTCAGAGGGACCTATCAAAGGCTTGAGCCACACTTCGGGCTCACCCGTTTTCTTGAAAAGATTTCGCTCAGCTGGAACCTCTATTACCACCTGCAGCATCTCTCTGCTAGAAGACCCTACTTCCCTAACGGAAGGCATGGAAGCAGGAAGAGACGGAACAACAATAGGCACGGAGGGTTGAGGAGCTAAAGAAGCCACGGGCAAAGCAGCAGGAACAGAGGGTTGAATTGTCGAGGAAGTTACGGGCAAAGCAATAGAAGAAGCCGAAATAGCCAAAGGAACAGACGAGACAAATTCTCTCGAAGAAGCAGGAAAGATAGCAGCCAAAGGGATATCGTCGGGAGCGAGATCAACACCCTCATGAATAGGGAAATGTGAAACATCATCAAGGACAGAGGGCTCAATCACAGACACGGAAGGCAAGGTTAAGGGTGTAAGCTCATCATCTGAAACCACCCGCCTTCTCCGTGGCCTGTGCACTAAAGCACCCTCTTCTTCTTCTTCTNTGGCCTGTGTACTAAAGCACCCTATTCTTCTTCTTCTACGGAACGAGACTCACCAATATTCCTCTTCGAGGAAGATGAACCAACAATAATTTCTTGGGCCTGAGCCAAAGACATCTTTGGGATAGATAAAGCGGAGAACCCTATTAAAAGGGAAAAAGTTAAACGACAAAGAAAGAAGAGACTCGAATAAGGAAAGAAGTAAGAACAAAAGTTTCACTTACCGTGGGTCTTTACATGCCAATCATACCTCCCAGTGAGTTACTTCCAAGATCTCTCTTCTAAAGGAGCAATGGACAATAATATTTCTACCCAATCATGAATACCGGAGAAATTCTCAACAGTATTCATGATTGCTGAGAGAAGAAGAAACATATACGGTGTTAATAAAACATCTCAAGTCAAATCGAGAAAAAGTAAATAAATGTGAGCTAAAGCATACTCATGTGCGCGATTCCACTTCTCAGGGAAGGGAAGATTTTCTTCACCCACTAAACCAACAGTGGTACAGCAACATACCGGAGGTACCAACCCCTATCCTTATCATCTCCAGGGGTTACCAGCACTCTTTTGCTTCTAGCAGTCAGAGTGAAAACCCCTTCACGAAATAAGGTAGGAGAGTAGAGATGAATAAGATGGTTGAAAGTAAAAGGAACCGAGGCTAAAGAAGAAAAACTCCTAAGACATGCGACAACTCGCCACACAAGCGGACCAACTTGTCCTAAGAAAATATTGAAAAAACGGCAGAACTCAATTATGACTGGGTCAATGGGGGGTCTAAACCCTAGAGTGAAAGGGTACGTATAAACAAAAGAATATCCCGTCTTGTAATATGTTATTATTTGATTACTATTCTGAATATAGACAGGGAAGTCAGACCTCCAAAAGCACTCCCTACGAATAAGGGAAATCTGACCCTCAGTTATAAGGGTTGAATATCCCTAGCAAAAACAAACTCAACGGGGAAAATTTCATCGACTCCAGGTTCACGAAGGCGTTCGCCTCTACCTCTAGACGAAGACCGAGAAACCCTAAACCTTGGAGAAAATAGAGATCTAGTGGAAGGAGAAGGAACTATCTGAGAAGAAGAAGAGCCCCTCGAAGGAGTGGATCCTAGACTTCTAAGTCTACCACCCCTCCGACTCCTAGTCGGAGCAGAAGATGGAGTTAAACTTTCACTATCTATTACTCCCTGAGGTTGGTTTGAAGAAGACATGTTTACAAAGGCAAGAAGAAAGTTCTTTAAAAAAGACAAAGTTAGAAAAGTGTTTCGTGGAAGCAAAGAAAAGAAGAAAGGTATTATACTTGAGGACAACCGTCAAACATAGGGAAAAAAAGAAAAATAATGATGAAAAATCATAATTGAAGATGTCACTTCAGGACTGGCACAGCCGCAAAAAGCCCTAAAAGGTGCCGAGTAAATGCAGAACTAATCCGAAAAGGACACGTGGTATGAGCATTAAATGGAAGTGACAAATGATGCCTATGGTGCAGAGAAGGATACAATGATTCGAGGAAAAGCGGCGGCAAAATATTCCCGCCATAAATTAATATCCACTTACCAAATATTAATCGTTAAATATATGGTAAGTGGGGGGACTATCTGTATTGGTAAAAAAGAGTTTCACACGTAATCCAGCTTTTGACAACTCAGCCAGTCACGTGGACACAGGAAAACACGACAGCTGGATGTGATTCTTTGAAGAGGTACAGTACAAAGAGGCACGATTCAGTAAACCCTCGAGCTTATCAGCCACGGGAAACTCAACCTGATCCAAACAGGGGAGAGGCACGGTCAAAATGAATTTAGACAAAGCTACGGGCAGATTTAAAGACCCACAATTGATTACTCAAACGTTATGTAATTGTACCCCAATTACCGTTATCCTTTGTAACGCCTTATTAATGTCATAATTAGTCATTAATGAGCAACCATAGCAAGAGTTGTACGTTATAAGAATCTTCTATATAAGGGAGGGGAATAGAACTTGTAAAGGCATTTGATTCTCGAATATAATTGACTTCACTTTTCTATTTCTTCAATATTGTCTGTTATTTATTTTTCTCCATTTTCTTGATTATTAGTAACCCGTGTTCATCTTAAAAATAAGATTTAGTCAAAAGGTCTAATTCTTTTGTTAAACACTTATTTCTATAATGATTTAGACACAGAGCCTGAAGTCATCAGGAATGTCTTAAGGGCGAGGCAATATGATTTAGGGCATCGAAGGGATGAAAGAAGGGAATGAGAAAAGAAATTTTGGGAATTTAAGGAATTTAAAATGGGCCCTAATGCTTCCGTTCCTGAACATGTACACCTTTTTCAGTTAAAAAGAGCTGAATTTGTCTAATTATATAGAGATAATTGATTGGGAAGCAGTAGCCATTTTAGCAGACTCTCTTCGAGAGCCTTAGGGTGAAATTTTAACTGAGATTTATCATGATGTTTGGTCTAGTGCACCTTTTAGCGTATATGTGCAAGAGTTAGTATTCGATTGGTACATGGATGTCCTAGCAAACATCTAAATTGTTATTATATATTTTGTTTTAATGAAATTTAAATTATGTTATTTATATCACCAGTTACATACATTGTTTATTATATTTTTTTAATGGATTGAGACTTGAAATAAAGTACACACTAAGAAGTGATTTTAATATTAATTAACATATTTAGATATAGATGATGGATGGAAATGTAGTGACCGTTCGATTCTATACTAAATGCAGAATTAACATTATAATTAATTTACTTAAGTATGTAGTCACATGTATAAATTGACTGAAGTATATATTGATGAACTAAACTTTCAAAATTATCTCTAATAACAGACATGGCATCGAGAAGTATCATTAGTGACTTGAACATGGTGACAAACTGAATGGTGAAAATTACGACATCTGGAGTCGTAAGACATGGTATGTACTCGAAGAGAAAGATACTCTTGGGAGTATTAACCATGTTATGAGTCACCAAGAGGGAGGTAACACTTCCCAACACATGAGGGATCTCGAAACTTACAATATTTGAAAAAAGAAAGATTCCACTGCACGTGGAATTATTGTAAGTTCAGTTGCTGATGATCTCATCCATGAATGTGAACAATATCCTATTGCTCAAGCCATGTGGGCATATTTAAGAGAGGCATATAGGGGTACAATTGTGACTCGCCATCGACAGCTGACAATCAAGTATAACACGTACAAAAAACGTCATGATCACAGTGTCAAGCAACATCTAAGAGTGATGTCAAATATGATTGCTCAACTCAAAAGTGTTGGCCATGTTCTCTCTGACGAGCAGCAGGTTCAGGCAGTGACTCGGTCTCTTCCCAATAATTGGGAGCATCTGAAGGTTAACTTGACCCATAATGATAGCATAAAAACTTTTGTTGATATTGCTCGTCATGTGGAGCTTGAAGACGAGCGGCTTGGTGCTGCCAAAGTTGTACCTAATGCCTTTGTGGCAGAATCAAGTAGTGCAAAGAGATCAAGCTTCAAGTGCAAGAGAAACTGGAAAAATATTGGAAAGGGTAAGGAGACCGGAGAAGGATCCTCCAAGAAAAGAAACAAGCCAAATTCGAAGAAAGAAAAACGGTTCTACAAGAAGAAAGACAAGAGCAAGATGAAGTGCTACAATTGCCAAGTCCCAGGGCATTTTGCTCGTGAGTGTACTGAGCTGAAAAAGGTAGTATTTCAAAATGCATCTCTTAGTGCTATATATGTTTCTAGCACTATTTTACTAACTAAATCTTATCATGTGTGCATTGAGACTCAAGGACCACCGACCATGTGAGTCGTGATAGAGAAGCATTCATAGGGTTTTGTCAAGTTCCACCTGGATCAAAGCATGTATATGTGGGAAATAATGCAGAGCTTGAAGTTAAAGGGATAGGCACTTGTAGAATGGACATGCATGGTGGCCGATCTTTGATGTTGCATGACGTCCTATATGTTCCAGATATTCGGCGAAACTTAGTCTCTATGTATGTTCTTCTAGATTTAGATTTCAATTTGAACTTTAGTCGCAATGGTCTTAGAATTACTCAAGATAATATTTTTTATGGTTTTGGACATTGTTATGATGGTTTTATTGTGTTAGATTGTAATCCATCTATGTATAACTATTATGTTGACCGTTGTGTTATGGCATGTTATTCTAGTAACAATGATGTTGATGTTATTACATGGCATGAAAGATTAGGTCACATAGGGCAGGATCGAATGAATAGATTGGCTAAGGAAGGACATTTAGGTTCTTTCTCTAAAATTGAAATGCCAACTTGTGAAAATTGTCTTTCCGGAAAGATTACACGTAAACCATTTAGAAAGTCTAAGAGAACTGATTCTCCATTACAATTAATCCATTCATATATCGGTGGTCCAATGAATGTAAGCTCCAGGTATGGTGCTTTATATTTCATTACGTTCATTGACGATTTCACACGCTTTGGTTATGTCTATTTGATTTCTCATAAATCTGAAGCACTTGAATGTTTTAAGAAATATTTGAATGAAGTTGAGAATCAATTAGACAAAAGGATTAGGAACTTAAGAACCGATAGAGGGCGTGAATATCTTTCAAAAGAATTGGAAGAATTGTGCAATGAAAAGGGAATCATAAGACAGTTAACTATTCCGTACACACCTCAACAAAATGGTGTAACATAAAGGAGGAATAGAACACTACTGGACATGATAAGGTCCATGATGGCGCAGGTAAATTTACCTATCTCCTTTTGGGGAGATGCGTTATTGACTTCAACTTAAATATTGAACAAAGTGCCTTCTAAATCAGTTTCTTCCACTCCTTATGAACTATGGACTGGTCATAAACCAAACTTAAAGGATTTACGACCTTGGGGTTGTGTTGCATATGTAAAATATTCTTTTAGCAAGTTTGGTAAATTAGGTCCAAAAGGCAAGAAATGTATCTTTATAAAATATTCAGAACACTCCAAAGGGTATGTGTTCATTGGTGAATTAGAGGATGGAAGTGTTACTGAGATTGAATCGCGAGATGTCACATTTTTAGAAAATGATTTTCCAAAGAAGGGTGAGGTAAAGAATAGAGAGCCTATTTATGAAATGTTGAATTCAGAGAGTCAGCAAGTGTCTTCTGAAACAGTTGATAATTAAATTGATCAAGATCTTATTCTTGATCCGAGTGAGAGTGGGAACTCTCAATCCCAGAATCCTTCTGACGAACCTGAATTTCAACTATGAAAGAGTGCTAGGAAAAATATACCCAAACTTACTTATGACATTGAAGATTATGTTTTCTTGGTATCTCCCATAGAAATGGATGAGCCAAAGTCTGTGACTGAGGCTTTATCGAGCTCTGGAAAAGATGAGTGGATGAAAGCAATGAGAGAAGAATTAGAGTCCATGAAAACCAACAAAGTTTAGGATCTAGTTGACCTTCCGCCTGGGCATAGAGCCATTGGAAACAAATGGGTTCTCAAAGTTAAACGTAAAGCGGATGGGTCAATAGAAAGATACAAGGCACGATTGGTGGCAAAAGGTTTTACTCAAGAAGCCGGAATAGATTATGAGGAAAAAATTTCACCAGTTGTGAAGTTTACATCAATTCGTTTACTTTTGGCTATTGTCGCACGTTTGGATTTGGAATTACATCAAATGGACGTGAAGACAGTTATTCTCAATGGAGAACTAAACGAAGAAATCTACATCGAACAACTTGTAGGCTTCATCGTTAAAGGACAAGAAAAGAAGGTCTGTGTCACGACCCAAATTTCCCTCTGTTGGGTATCGTGATGGCACCTAGTCTTAGGAACTAGGCAAGCCTAACATTTCCACTAAACAACAACAATAATAAAGGAATTATAACAGTCTCGATATAGACATCTTGACAGAGTTT